>JAXIVJ010019614.1:0-18521 GCA_036785665.1 Chirona hameri | reverse complement strand
GAACCCGCAACCTCCCCATCTCTCCGCCCTTGCACTCACACGTCATAAGTGGTGATGAGGAAGCTGAGCACGGTGTTGACGGCGGCGTCCAGGTTGATCTGGTGCTGCAGCGGCAGACGCTTGTTCAGCGCCAGGTACAGCGAGGTGAGCAGCGTGTCCAGTCGGGAAGAGTTGACCGCCGTCTGCGGCTCCAGCGTGTTCAGGCCGTTCTCCCGGAACGCCTCGATCACGTTCCAGATGTCGATCAGGTGCACTGGAACGGAACGGTGAAGTGGTCCATTGGTAAGGAGCACTGACACGGAGTAGTCAGCTGGTTAAGAATGGTGCCAGTCAAACGGTCAGGAGCACTGTAATGGTACGGTCAGCGGACCAAGCGCGCTGAAATGAAACGCAGCAGTCAAACGGCCTTGAATTCTAAAACGCAGCGACGTGCTCGGTTACTACGTGCTCGATAATTCGAATAGCAAGGGAGTACTGGCAAACAAGCAGATAAACGACACGAAAGAGCATCGTTGCTCTTCAACAGCGCCCATTTACGCCCACCCCTGTGTGTCAGTCCTACCCAAACTCAAGTCATCGAGAGCACTTCTCCCCTGGATTAACTACACCGCTCCGGCCACCGTCGAGTCTGACCAGCGGCGTGGATTGACGAGTCTGACCAGCGGCGTGGATTGACGAGTCTGACCAGCGGCGTGGATTGACGAGTCTGACCAGCACCGTGGATTGACGAGTCTGACCAGCGGCGTGGATTGACGAGTCTGACCAGCGGCGTGGATTGACGAGTCTGACCAGCGGCGTGGATTGACGAGTCTGACCAGCGGCGTGGATTGACGAGTCTGACCAGCGGCGTGGATTGACGAGTCTGACCAGCACCGTGGATTGACGAGTCTGACCAGCGGCGTGGATTGACGAGTCTGACCAGCGGCGTGGATTGACGAGTCTGACCAGCGGCGTGGATTGACGAGTCTGACCAGCACCGTGGATTGACGAGTCTGACCAGCGGCGTGGATTGACGAGTCTGACCAGCGGCGTGGATTGACGAGTCTGACCAGCGGCGTGGATTGACGAGTCTGACCAGCACCGTGGATTGACGAGTCTGACCAGCGGCGTGGATTGACGAGTCTGACCAGCGGCGTGGATTGACGAGTCTGACCAGCGGCGTGGATTGACGAGTCTGACCAGCACCGTGGATTGACGAGTCTGACCAGCGGCGTGGATTGACGAGTCTGACCAGCGCCGTGGATTGACGAGTCTGACCAGCGGCGTGGATTGACGAGTCTGACCAGCGCCGTGGATTGACGAGTCTGACCAGCGGCGTGGATTGACGAGTCTTCTGACCAGCGGCGTGGATTGACGAGTCTGACCAGCACCGTGGATTGACGAGTCTGACCAGCGGCGTGGATTGACGAGTCTGACCAGCGGCGTGGATTGACGAGTCTGACCAGCGGCGTGGATTGACGAGTCTGACCAGCACCGTGGATTGACGAGTCTGACCAGCGGCGTGGATTGACGAGTCTGACCAGCGGCGTTGATTGACGAGTCTGACCAGCGGCGTGGATTGACGAGTCTGACCAGCGGCGTGGATTGACGAGTCTGACCAGCACCGTGGATTGACGAGTCTGACCAGCGGCGTGGATTGACGAGTCTGACCAGCGGCGTGGATTGACGAGTCTGACCAGCGGCGTGGATTGACGAGTCTGACCAGCACCGTGGATTGACGAGTCTGACCAGCACCGTGGATTGACGAGTCTGACCAGCGGCGTGGATTGACGAGTCTGACCAGCGGCGTGGATTGACGAGTCTGACCAGCGGCGTGGATTGACGAGTCTGACCAGCGGCGTGGATTGACGAGTCTGACCAGCGGCGTGGATTGACGAGTCTGACCAGCACGTGGATTGACGAGTCTGACCAGCACCGTGGATTGACGAGTCTGACCAGCACCGTGGATTGACGAGTCTGACCAGCGGCGTGGATTGACGAGTCTGACCAGCGGCGTGGATTGACGAGTCTGACCAGCACGTGGATTGACGAGTCTGACCAGCGCCGTGGATTGACGAGTCTGACCAGCACGTGGATTGACGAGTCTGACCAGCGCGTGGATTGACGAGTCTGACCAGCACCGTGGATTGACGAGTCTGACCAGCGGCGTGGATTGACGAGTCTGACCAGCACCGTGGTTGACGAGTCTGACCAGCACCGTGGATTGACGAGTCTGACCAGCGGCGTGGATTGACGAGTCTGACCAGCACCGTGGATTGACGAGTCTGACCAGCACCGTGGATTGACGAGTCTGACCAGCACCGTGGATTGACGAGTCTGACCAGCGCCGTGGATTGACGAGTCTGACCAGCACCGTGGATTGACGAGTCTGACCAGCGCCGTGGATTGACGAGTCTGACCAGCACCGTGGATTGACGAGTCTGACCAGCGGCGTCGGATTGACGAGTCTGACCAGCACCGTGGATTGACGAGTCTGACCAGCACCGTGGATTGACGAGTCTGACCAGCACCGTGGATTGACGAGTCTGACCAGCGCCGTGGATTGACGAGTCTGACCAGCGCGGCGGCGTGGATTGATCGCGGGCCCATGCCGCTCCCGACTCACATGTATCGCCGCATAGATAACCCAGCCCGGCGCCGTGTCGGGCGTCTCGATAGATAACCCAGCCCGGCGCCGTGTCGGGCGTCTCGATAGATAACCCAGCCCGGCGCCGTTTCGGGCGTCTCGATAGATAACCCAGCCCGGCGCCGTGTCGGGCGTCTCGATAGATAACCCAGCCCGGCGCCGTTTCGGGCGTCTCGATAGATAACCCAGCCCGGCGTTGTGTCGGGCGTCTCGATAGATAACCCAGTCCGGCGCCGTGTCGGGCGTCCCGGGCTGGCATAGATAACCCAGTCCGGCGCCGTGTCGGGCGTCCCGGGCTGGCATAGATAACCCAGCCCGGCGCCGTGTCGGGCGTCTCGGGCTGGCATAGATAACCCAGCCCGGCGCCGTGTCGGGCGTCTCGATAGATAACCCAGCCCGGCGCCGTGTCGGGCGTCTCGATAGATAACCCAGCCCGGCGCCGTGTCGGGCGTCTCGGGCTGGCATAGATAACCCAGCCCGGCGCCGTGTCGGGCGTCTCGATAGATAACCCAGCCCGGCACCGTGTCGGGCGTCTCGATAGACAACCAGCCCGGCGCCGTGTCGGGCGTCTCAGGCTGGCATAGATACCCCAGCCCGGCGCCGTGCCGGGCGTCTCGATAGATAACCCAGCCCGGCGCCGTGTCGGGCGTCTCGGGCTGGCATAGATAACCCAGCCCGGCGCCGTGTCGGGCGTCTCGGGCCGGATAGATAACCCAGCCCGGCGCCGTGTCGGGCGTCCCGGGCTGGCATAGATAGCCCAGCCCGGCGCCGTGTCGGGCGTCCCGGGCTGGCATAGATAGCCCAGCCCGGCGCCGTGTCGGGCGTCCCGGGCTGCATAGATAGCCCAGCCCGGCGCCGTGTCGGGCGTCTCGGGCCGGATAGATAACCCAGCCCGGCGCCGTGTCGGGCGTCCCGGGCTGGCATAGATAGCCCAGCCCGGCGCCGTGTCGGGCGTCCCGGGCTGGCATAGATAGCCCAGCCCGGCGCCGTGTCGGGCGTCTCGATAGATAACCCAGCCCGGCGCCGTGTCGGGCGTCTCGGGCTGGCATAGATAACCCAGCCCGGCGCCGTGTCGGGCGTCTCGATAGATAACCCAGCCCGGCACCGTGTCGGGCGTCTCGATAGACAACCCAGCCCGGCGCCGTGTCGGGCGTCTCAGGCTGGCATAGATAACCCAGCCCGGCGCCGTGCCGGGCGTCTCGATAGATAACCCAGCCCGGCGCCGTGTCGGGCGTCTCGGGCTGGCATAGATAACCCAGCCCCGGCGCCGTGTCGGGCGTCTCGGGCCGGATAGATAACCCAGCCCGGCGCCGTGTCGGGCGTCCCGGGCTGGCATAGATAGCCCAGCCCGGCGCCGTGTCGGGCGTCCCGGGCTGGCATAGATAGCCCAGCCCGGCGCCGTGTCGGGCGTCCCGGGCTGGCATAGATAGCCCAGCCCGGCGCCCGTGTCGGGCGTCTCGGGCCGGATAGATAACCCAGCCCGGCGCCGTGTCGGGCGTCCCGGGCTGGCATAGATAGCCCAGCCCGGCGCCGTGTCGGGCGTCCCGGGCTGGCATAGATAGCCCAGCCCGGCGCCGTGTCGGGCGTCTCGATAGATAACCCAGCCCGGCGCCGTGTCGGGCGTCTCGGGCTGGTTTCGGCCGGCCGGGACCATCGTCTGGCCGGCCGGTGTCCCGTCCATCACGACTCAATCAGTCACCAACGACACCCGAGCGGCCGGCCGAGCGCCGGCCGAGCGCCGGCCGAGCGGCGACCAGTGGACGGCCAGTGGACGTCCAGTGGACGGGTCAGCTCCTATGGCCGTGCTGGTCGGATCGCGGCGCTCAGCAGAGCGCGGCCGGGCGGAGAGCGACAGTCACAGCATGGAGACGGGCTGAGGTCGGCGCAGCAGCTCCCGTGGTCCCAGGAACCACTGTCTCGGCCCCAGCAGCACGGCCAGGCAGTGTTTAGTGGCGTTGTGACGCCATGCATACAGCGATATGATATATGATCTTTGGATATGATCTTTGGACGTTCAGAGGTGATCAGGATATCCTAGAAATGGGAAGAACAGGTTATTCGCGTTAAACAATGAGTGCTCGAATGAGTTTCTGAACTTTAACGTCGTCCAATATGTGCAATGTGTCCACGACATTCAGCGATATTACCCAGCCATTGCACTTGAATGTCCGACTATATAGGTATGGGCGGCCGCTGCCACCGTCCACAGGCCGCAGATGATACAATAGGACGCGTCTTTAAAAAAGGACAAACACTGCTGAAAATGATGATAACATGGTACGGTCCTCATATCTTCAGACTACGTCATGTTCTCTACATGGTACAGCTTTAGCCCATTCATCCATGAAAAGCCGCGAAACAAAAGACAGGCCATTAATCATGGTCACAGTGACGTGTATAGCCGCAAAGGACTGCAAAGGTCATTCGAATCATTAAGCCCAAACGGGATAGAGTCCCGTGAAATGCTCCAATGCGTCCAACTCTGGTTTGATATAGCTTAAATTTCTGAGCACTGAGATGCTGTCCATGAATAAGTATCTATTAAAGGGAAAATTTCCTTTTTATTTTGTTTGCAATAATTGCTTAGGCTACCGTTATGGTATACCAATGATGTGATCTAAATTTAAGAATGAAATACAATTATTCCCTAGTTCAAAGTTGGAAGTTTGGGCAAATTTAAAAGCAAGTATATATACTTCTTTCGGAGCTCATGATCGGTGTTTCCCTTCACTATTTGAAGCGCGAGATATCTGACGTTTTTCTTTTAATCTGTTCAACGTTGTTGAATTACCTCAACGAATCGCATACACTAAATTCGTCGTCGTTGGGGGCCAAGTTAATCCGCCGAACGCATCACGGTTTTCTGAAATGTGTATTGATTGATTATGGGAAAACGGTTCAGATAAATGTTGCATGTGTACATTGTAATGTATTGAATAGGTCTGCATGTTGAAAATTCATGGAGAAAACTTTTTTAATGAGTCGAGAACACTAAATATGTCGCCGTCCGGGGCCAAACTAAACTGCCGATTTCAATGCACTTTTTCAAATGCCTGTTGATTGTTCATAAAAGTTTGGCACATATTCGCAAAAGATAGAGTCCAGGAAACATATTATATACCTTCATGATAAATAGCAATGGGTAGGCAGGCTAATTTGAGCTCGGACAGTGAATTCGTTGCCGAGTACTTGTGAGTACCGACCGTTATAAGCGTGGAACGCTTATCAACTTTAACTTAAAATATCTTTCGGTAGGAATGTTTATATGCAAAATGTGATCAATTTATAATATATTTTGGCCTCGTCTGTCGATTTCAAGTAATAACTTCATTGTTGTGGGAAAAGGTCATTATTTCCCTTTAATTGCTCTAAAAATAACGATGAATCGCCACAATGTATACCGAGAGGCAAACCAGGCAAACCAGGCAAACCAGGCAAACCAGGCAAACCAGGCAAACCAGACGGAGCTAATCAGCGAGCAGAACACGAATGCTGTTTGTGTTACCGGGGTTTTACATCAGCGCCAACGCCATGTTCGCATGCCGTCAGGAACCTATTCCATGGCACAGCGTTGGCCGGACCACACGTTATACAGGGGAACACACGTTATACAGGGGAACACACGTGATACAGGGGAACACACGTTATACAGGGGAACACACGTTATACAGGGGAACACACGTTATACAGGGGAACACACGTTATACAGGGGAGCACACGTTATACAGGGGAATACACGCTATACAGGGGAACACACGTTATACAGGGGAACACACGTTATACAGGGGAACACACGTTATGCAGGGGAACACACGTTATACAGGGGAACACACGTTATACAGGGGAACACACGTTATACAGGGGAGCCGTCCGGGAATCAAGCCCCGATACTGGCGCAGGCAGCAGGGATCCTCAGCCAGCTGGCAGCACTGAACCGCGTCTTAGTTTGATATTCAGGTTGGAATGATTCCACTACCAGCATCATCGGATAACTGGAACTTCTCTCGAGCGGCGGTTGCATATAATATGAATGACGCTGCCGCTAAGACAGCGTGTTACGGGGTTTCAAGTTCGGAGAAGGCGGTGGTAAAAACGACTAGAATCGGTCCTGATATTGATCCCAGCTATATCGGGAGCGTCTCATTATGTGGCACATTTCTCGATTGCGGGCCAATCTCCGGTAAGCTCCTGTACACAACACACCGGGACTCGTGGGCATGACACGCGCTCCAGGAAATAACACTAATTCGGGAATACATCAGCTAATCAGATGCACGTATGGTGTATAGCGTTCAAATGGAGAGAGAGTAGAACAAGAGACACATGGAGGAAAACAGAGTAAACTGACAACAGATGGAAAGACAGAGAGGGAGAGGAAGGAAGATATAAGCACACTATGAAACAACCTCCAACAAAACTTTGATCCCGGGGCGGGGTGGCTGTAATTAAGTGGGCCGAAATGCGGCAGAAAGGAACACGTCCAACCTCATTAGTCGGAGACGGCACCATGCGGCGAGCCTCACGAACAAGTGCGGTACTCAACACAATCTGGCAGGCTGAGATTCGTTATAAGATTGCTAACGTGTAACGCAGTTCCCCATATCACTGTTAACACTACCGAGCTGGAACAAAAGGATAATACAATCATGTAATCATGCACGCATTCAAAACATATATAATACACCTATACTCTGAATAACGTGCATTCCTATTTCCTCATCTCACAGCTCGACAAGTTGTCCACCTCTCTATCGCCAGAAAAAGCCCACCGCGCACCTAAAAGCATGCTCTGCCGCATAACTCTCTCGTCATCGTGAAATTTCTCACTAGATGGCATATCCTCCGCACGCCTGCTACATATACTGTGTCGCATCAAGAGCAACTTAAAATGTCCTCACTAGATGGCAGAGCCGCCGCACGCCTGCTACATATACTGTGCCGCATCAAGGGAAACTTAGAATTTCCTCACTAGATGGCATATCCTCCGCACGCCTGCTACATATACTGTGCCGCATCAAGGGAAACTTAAAATGTCCTCACTAGATGGCAGAGCCGCCGCACGCCTGCTACATATACTGTGCCGCATCAAGGGAAACTTAAAATTTCCTCACTAGATGGCAGAGCCGCCGCACGCCTGCTACATATACTGTGCCGCATCTCGCGAAACTTCAAATCTCACTAGATGACTGAGCCGCCGCACGCTTGTAGCATATACTGCGCCGCTACACACATCCATCAGCTCGCGCAATAGAACATACCACGTGACGGTGTTCCTTCCTATCGTCGCCGTACAAATGCAAGCTTCTGGGAGGAAGAAAAGCATTATCTCACTTGAATCTGAGAATACCAATCCCTCTACGAATGAAACACCCCGACACCCATGCTTTTCGAACTCGCCTTGCGGTCCGCGAGTGCTTCGCAGTTGTGGGTCTGTATCTGCTGCGCCTGGTTAACCTGTCGCTGATGATGAAGGTGTTCCCGAGTCAGTGGAGAACTGCATGTGTCGTGCCCATACCCAAGACAGGTGACCCTCAGATACCCTCACACAATAGGCCAATCTCGCTACTTAGCGCGCTATCGAAGATCTTAGAGAAGGTTGTATGCAGTCAGCTGACAGTCTATTTGAGCTCGGCCAACCTACTGAGCCCATCCCAATATACGCGTATAAGCAAGGACACTCCACTGAGGATCCTTGCTTATAGGCTGCTCAGCTGCTCGACGCTGTCGAGCGCCTTGCTCTTCTTAACACCGACAGAGATCTTGTATTGTCGGTAACGACGTATGATCTTTCAAAGGCGTTCGATAGCGTCGACCACGACGTTCTCCTGAGTAAGATGGCATGGTAAGGCATCGACACTGCGTGGTTCCGCAGCTACCTGAGCGACCGTGCCCAGGTGGTGAGAGGCGGGCAGCTGACTTTGCCGATGTCATGCGGCGTGCCCCAGGGCTCGATCATTGGACCAATCCTATTCACCTTATTCACAAACGAATGTCTGGACATTTGACCATGATCACCTCATCTCTTACGTGGATGACACTGTCCACCTGGACTGCGCGCCCCCTGACAAACCCGGGCTAGATGCCCTGCAAAACAGACTGGAACTCCACTCTTCTCGAACTTCAAGCATGGTTCGGCGCAAACTCTCCCAAATTCAATTAAAAGAAAACTGACTTTCTTCTTCTTGGCTCCAAGCATAATCTGAAGAGAAAAAAAAACATCAGTCTTCCACTTCGAAATTGATGACACGACCATTGAACTCTTAAAGAAATTACAAATCATAGGCGTCGTCCTAGAACCCTGTCTGTCATGGGACGCGCATGTCTCCGGCGTGGTCGCGAAATGCAACGGAATCCTCGTCTCACTCTACAGATTTAGGCACTACTTTTCCAGCGAAGCCCTCAAAATTATCGTACAGGCGTATGTTTTCCCACACATCCACTACTGTCTCTGCATGTGGGGTGGAGCGGCCAAGGCCCAAGAGTCAACTATACAAAATTAACAAAGTAATCAACTTCGCCGCCCCATTAACCACTGGAACCAAAAACCATCTCCACATCTCTCCGGCCTTAAATTCCCTAGGATGGCCTAGGATCGAGGCCATGGTGGCTCGCCGTGACCTTGTGAAGGTGTTCAAGGCGCTGAAGCAGGAGGGCGCCTGCCAACATCCGCACGCTCTTCGCCCCCCGCGCCGCTGTGTCGACCCGCGAGACACACGCCTCTGAACACGGATCCCTGCAGCTCCGCAAATGCCGTCTGTCCGCCACGCAGAGCGTATTTTCTTACCGAGCCGCGGCTGCCTGAAACGGTCTGTCCCTGACGTCAGCGGGATCACCACCCTGGGCACTTTTAAATCTGCCATCTGCGACCTGTGAATGCTTACTGTGTATGTGTTACCTGATGTGTACCTGCATTATTTACTTGGATTGTCTTTTACCTTGACGCCATGGCTTTTGCTGTTTTTGTAGAGCCTGTGCTGCATCCTGTTTTGACGTGAAACCGCAACACCCACCCCGTGGAAGGTTTTGAATACACTGTCGTAGCCTTAGCATCGTGGTAGACTTCCTCATTGCCACGCCACGTACTGCGTCACAGAGCGTCATAAACAGTTGTGCAATCCAAGCGTATATCAAACTCATATTCAGGGGCCACGCTTAAACCGACCAGACCGCGAAAATGCGACATCCAATATATGCTCGACGTATGACATTTGTTTTCATGCAAAGTAAGCCGAATTCTGTGTGAATGGGTTTCCAGGATCGGCGCCCTTTGCTGGGCAGATCTCTTTGGATGGCCACAAAGCCCCGCTGTCACTTTCAGCGATATTACCCAGCCGTTGGAATTTAATGTCAGAATTGAATGTCAGACTAGGTATAGGCGGTCGCTACCACTGACCACAGGCCGCACACATGCCAAAATAGGACGCGTCTTTATAAAAGACAAAGACTGCTGAAAATAACGATAAACATCACGAATATATGTTCATATAATCAGCAAAACTTCCCTGTCGCCCAGGTGGTTAACACGCGCCCTAGAGGGCCTCTGATGGGGGCACACGCCCTGGAGGGGGAGCGGATTCCGCCCCCCCCTATGATCTCGAAAACCACGAAACGTAGCGACAAGCGCAAAACGGCGTTAGATAGCTCGAGACAAGCTCTATCGAAAATATATCGTTTTTTTAGGTCAGGTCAATATTGAGGTCACCAGAGGTTATCAAAGGTCATATTTTCCAGTTTTAGGACTTCGCTTCCCGAACACCCCCAAATATCTCGAGAACTATGATAGTTAGGAACAAACGGAAAAAACAATCGAAAGCTCTTGAAAATGCAATCCCATTTGGTGTCCTCAGATTTGAGTTCAGGTCAATAGTTTAGGCTCCAGAGGTCATCAAATGTCAAAGGTTATTTTTTTGGCAAAACTGTTTTTCGCAAATAACTGTATACCTAATAAAGATAAAGCAATACGTTTGACGCCATCGTGTTTTCTCGTCAAGGCACTTCGAATCATTTTGATGTTGACCAGGTTAGGTCAACTGATAAATTTGTCCTCAGGACAAGGTCAAGTGGTGACCCAAGTAGGTCATGCTGCATATTGGGAGACGTGTCTCGACGAGACAAACACATCGGTAACGTTTTCACTTCT
Source organism: Chirona hameri (assembly GCA_036785665.1). Taxonomy (NCBI): domain Eukaryota; kingdom Metazoa; phylum Arthropoda; class Thecostraca; order Balanomorpha; family Balanidae; genus Chirona; species Chirona hameri. The sequence goes on along the minus strand of JAXIVJ010019614.1, from coordinate 7,755 downwards.
CTATCTGCATTATGTCGATAGTTATTGACAAAACAGTGTTGGCGGTCACGAAATTGACCCGACCGTAGGTCACCGATATTATAAATCCGAGATACAAATTGTAGGTATTTATGACCTTATCAAATCCTGCAAGTTTGAAACCGATCGGCCTAAAACTGTGGCTGCGGTACTACCGCAAACGTTTTGGAGGTGTGGTCATCACGTGACCTGGTCTGGTGACCTGACCTGAGATGACCCGAGGTCAAGAATTTTACATAATATGGGTAGTTCATTTCCGAACAGGTATGCAAAAACGGCGGCGCTGCGCGCCGCCGTTTTTACGCTATCCTCGACAAACCTTAGGGGTGGGCGGATCCCCCCCCCCCCCCCTCCAGGGGCGCGTGTTAACTCACGCCAGGCTTGATCCCCAGTAAAGACAGACATGTGCAAGTGGACTTGACCTCGAGTCCCAAATCGTACTAGATATCTATATTTGTCTATTTTTGTCTTGGGGAAGTCCTGGGGTCGGTGATGGGGTCGGCAATGGTTTGTGGTCATATACGGCCAGTAAGCGGGGAGGTCCGCACCGAGCCTTTGGGGTATGGCAAGCGTTTGACCAAATTTTACCAGTGGTTAGCAATAGCGCAATTGGATGGGGCGAGGTCTGGGCTCAAAATATGTTTCGCGTAACTAAAAACTCGCGCCCAAGGAAGCCAATCAAACAAAAGGATGTTACCTAATCCATAAATGTAACCAATTAGTCTGATAGGAAATGGTCGTACATTTATCCCCGGCAGGTTTCTGTAACCCTGTACGTCCAGCCAATAGCTGGACATAATAGCTCTGGCAGCTGGGGTGCAGCCGGACCCGCCCGACTTGTTGACCGCGCACTGATACCAGCTAATGATAAATATATCCACCAATGAAGCGAGCACATGGATCGAACCAGTGTCCTAGCATTGGGAAATTCTGGTGGAAAATGTCACCCTATGGATACTATTTTTCCACTCTTTTTCCTGAGTTTTACTGTGAATTTTCCACTCCTTATTTTAAAATGTATTGGATAATTGGAAACCTGATATGGATTTATGGATGTAATGATAGGGACAGCCTGTGGATGGAAAGACAGGTAAGAATTCGCATAGGTAATAACTAATTTTGGTGAGCAGGTAATTGGGCATATGCCTGGTACATATGCTTTTTGGTTGAATTTTCCACTCTTTATACTTATTTTTAGTCAGAATTTTCCACTCCCCACCCCAGCTCCAAAGCAATTCTAGGAGCCTGGATGGAACCGACCGCACCAATCCTATCCGAACACACTGGCCGCTCCGAGGATACAGTCTGACGGAAATACTGGACTCAAACCCGCGAAATACTGGACTCAAACCCGCGAAATACTGGACTCAACCCCGCGAAGTACTAGACTCAAGCCCGCGAAATACTGGACTCAAGCCCGCGAAATACTGGACTCAACCCCGCGGTACTAGACTCAAGCCCGTGAAATACTGGACTCAAACCCGCGAAATACTGGACTCAAACCCGCGCTTCGTGGAAGTTACCGATAAGCAAATGGATTCTGTGCCCTGTTTTAAATAACATAAATTCAAAACTTCTGCAGTCATAGAGAAAGTTTTCCTCCATTTCCTTCACCTCCACAGCTACAAATCAATGTCGGACAATTTCAGCAGCGACAGCCAGTCAGACAATTTCAGCAGTGACAGCCAGCCAGACAATATGCCACCTGGCGGCAAACTGCGCAGCCAAGCTACGACTTAGCCTGCTTGTGGTCCACAAACCACGACGCGATCTCAGCAAAACATGGCCAGCCACTTACCAATCCAGCCGGCGCCCGCCAGGTCGGGTCGGCGCCAGCAGCGAATCACCCACATATATAGTCACCAAGTCGACACGCAATGTCCGCGTGACGTCACGATGACGTAATGAGTGGCACGAAAATAAGCACAAAATTTAGCCGACAAGCTATTCGTCACCTACGTTCGGTCAAGACTATGGAATATAGTGGTTTTAGCAGTTGTCCCTTACCCTTTGTCTCGGTATTTCACCAGGTGATGGATTATATTGGAGCAGGCCGCAACAACTCCATAAACCACTGCCAACGGCCTGGCAAGACGTCTCGATATATTTCCGGCGCCCACCAGAACGGAGGATGACGTCACGATCAAGACGTTACCACAGCGCCGCCATCACCGGCTGGCCTGCAGCCCAGCACCAGCCGGTGAACATCGGCCGCGTAGCCTTCAGAGGTGCGCTGAGCCTCCGCCGAGCGTCCGCCGCTGGTACCGCCGCCGGTACCGCCGCCGGTACCGCCGCTGGTACCGCCGCCGGTACTGCCGCTGGTACTGCCGCCGGTACTGCCGCTGGTACTGCCGCCGGTACTGCCGCTGGTACTGCCGCCGGTACTGCCGCTGGTACTGCCGCCGGTACCGCCGCCGGTACCGCCGCTGGTACCGCCGCCGGTACTGCCGCTGGTACTGCCGCCGGTACTGCCGCCGGTACCGCCGCCGGTACCGCAGCCGCCGCGTCGGAGCTAATTGAGCGATCCATTACTGGGCAGCTGTCGGCTTGGCGACTATCGCCGGCTATCGGCACGGCGTATGAGTGCCACCGCGGTCATGACTACCGTGGGCGATCATTGAGCCCGCGGCGGCGGCGGCTGTGTAGGTCGGCGGTGGTGGGGGGCGGCGGCGGTGGATGACGGCGGCGGTGGGGGTCGGCGGCGGTGGGGGTCGGCGGCGGTGGGGGTCGGTGGCTGTGTAGGTCGGCGGTGGTGGGGGTCGGTGGCGGTGGGGGTCGGCGGCGATGGGGGTCGGCGGCGGTGGGGGTCGGCGGCTGTGTAGGTCGGCGGTGGTGGGGGTCGGCGGCGGTGGGGGTCGGCGGCTGTGTAGGTCGGCGGCGGTGGATGACGGCGGCGGTGGGGGTCGGCGGCGGTGGAGGATGGCGGCGGTGTAGCTCGGCGGCGGTGGGGGGTCGGCGGCTGTGAAGGTCGGCGGTGGTGGGGGTCGGCGGTGGTGGGGGTCGGCGGCGGTGGGGGTCGGCGGCGGTGTAGGTCGGCGGCGGTGAGGGTCGGCGGCGGTGGAGGTCGGCGGCGGTGGGGGTCGGCGGCTGTGTAGGTCGGCGGCTGTGTAGGTCGGCGGCGGTGGGGGTCGGCGGCGGTGGAGGTCGGCGGCGGTGGGGGTCGGCGGCGGTGGAGGTCGGCCGCAGAATGGTTAGTCGACCCATCATTCACCCGTCTCACGCGGATTCTGTCTCAATTTTGCGCCAGGCTGACTCGGGTCACTCGGGCCGTATACTGCACCCATCTGATGCTGACAACCTGCTTTGATCAGCGTTCGTGATTCACTTCGTTGTTCGATTTGCTCTTTGGTCGAACCTTATCGAACAGATTCAGATAGGTTGGGCAATTAAGTTTATGCGATCATTTTCCACAGGCTGGACTTCAGACGAATATTTGTTGGCTTCATATGGAAATAATTTAGAGCATTAGCCCATGCAGAACCACTACCCATCCACAATGTTTTTCTACGATGAATTATCGCGCTTGCTTACGCTTGATTATAGTAGTTACCTACACATTCCTGCACCTTACGCAATCCAATGTGCCATGTTTTTAATAATTACAGATATGACATTCAGGGAGGTTATCAGTTTGGACCAAATTCGAGGAAAGCAATAGCATTGGATTTAATCCAGAACCAGACTGGATACATTTGGCCTGGATCAGATAAACCTCAATTACCAGCATCGGGTGGTGGTGGTTCGGCTCGACACCGATTCATCAACAAACCAGCATAAATACCGTTCGTACTCACGTGACGAACTGGCGTGCCGGTGGTACAATTTCAGACACTTCGTAATCATAATGTCAAGCATATTTCCTCAAATTATCCTCATATAATGATGGGCATATAACGACCCAGATGACTCAGACTAATGTTGACCTTACGTAACGAACATGAGAGTTAACTCAGCAGAATGAGTGGCGAGGTAGATCGTATGACACCCAACGACTCTCAAACAGCTTATCGCTATCCGATTATGTCGTCGCACTTTCAAGTTGACGAGTTGCATGTCGAACAAGATACAGCATACACCGCTTGTATGCAGGTTTCGCCGCTGTACACGGTAGTGAGCCAGTGGGGCCAGTTGAGCCTGACAGCTCTCAGTGCCGGCCGGCAATGAAGGGCGCTCCGCCCGCCGGTCCGCTCCATGAGACCAGAGTCGGTACCACCTCAGTGTCGCGTGCAGGCCATCGTGCGGGCCATCCCGGTGGCACTGTTCGTCAGTAGCCGCGTTCGTACTGCAGGCAGTCCAGCCAGTCGCCACATTTCTGCCGCCGCCGCCGCTGCCTGCCGACATAATACCGACGCCCGGGCGCGGAGGACCGTCCCGAGCGAGCCACCTGGGACGGCCGCCGGACGGCCGCCGGACGGCTGTTTGTTCTGTGACGGCAGCCCACACAGCCGCGGCCGCGGTCACCCGATAACTGGACTGACCTTCAGCTCGCCTCTACCCCGACCCCAGCTGAACTTATCGAACCAGCCGGTATCATTGAACAGGGCAGGGCGACATTGAACACAGCAGGGTTTCCTAAGCACAACGGGGTTTCCCAAAACTCAGCGGGGGTGCACTTAGCTCCACCACTATGTCACTGAGTTCAGCTGAGTACAACATAGCCATGCTAGGCCACCCACTGACACTTCGAAACTGGCAGGCGAAACTTCCCTTTCCACAGGCGAAAACCTCGGCTACTTTCGAGCTTGTGCCCGCCCCGGTAAAGCGGTGCTGTCTCATCTGCTTTAACAGGCACTAGCGTTTTCCGTCACGTACTGATGACATTCAGCCGATTGCTGGGAAAGGAGCTGCCGGACACGCCTAACTGGAGATACAAATATGCAAGTTTACCAGCCGCCTCCCAGCAAACCCAATACAGTAAATCAACAGCCAGCACTATGCGTAACAATGACATAACTTGAGATTGCCGTTTTAGTACAGGGTAGAGTACAGGGTGAGACATTGCTGAACTGGTCGTCACAGGCCGCCTCGATGTACCTCTCGATGAACCCAGTCAACTTCCGTAGCTGCCACGATGCCTGTCTAAGCTGTCGATGCAGCTCCGGCTGCTGCAGCCGGTCCAGACTTACAGGCGACATATCCAGCACCCGGTGGCGCGTTTTGACTTATACAGGGTGATCGTGAATTAATGACCCAACAATACACAAGTCACGTGCAAAGGTAAAACAACATTTTTCATAAGCACGTGCCGAAATCCATTGTTGACATTTGGACATTTTATCAATTACCATTTTGAGCACGTAGGTGAGCTCTTCTGGTCACAATGAGATTATCTCCCAGCAGCACTGTTTGGCACTTTCAGCCGAACGGCACGTTTACCAAGAACAGGCCAGTTGGATTGTGCGAAATCATGAGGAACTGAAGTCGATGGGTGGGGTTGTAAGGCGTTTCGGTACGTTCCATTCACTTCACACACTCAAGGGAGGTTAACGAAACGGATGGTTTTTCACAGACTGCTTCAACGTGTCCAGCAGACAGCCTCGGCGAGGCCTCTGGCGCCCATCGGAGCAACAAAGGTGACTGCGGATAAAGTCGCGAAAGTTGATAAGTTGTTTTATAGCAGCAACCAAACTGTCATGTAAGTTGTGACAGAAGCGTTTCGCGACTTGGGATGGGATACGCAACAGTTTGGAGGATCATCAAAAAGATCCTAAAATGGAAGCCTTAGCTCCGTCTCCTGTGCCGACCGCCAGCCTAGAACAAGACGTCAGGGCAAGAAGCCTGTGAGTTTCCTCCTGAGGGTTTCCACAAACTGCCGATTATCCCATGCCAAACTTGTGACACGCTTCTCTCGCGTGACAGTAAGAGGAGTATGGACAAAACTGTTGCCGAAACGCCTTGAAGGCGTTTCGGCGGAGCTGAAGGCGGAACTGAAGTCGATGGGTGGTGGTTGGAAGGCGTCGCCTTCCAACCACCACCCATCGACTTCAGTTCCTCATGATTTCGCACAATTCAACTGGCCTGTTCGTGGTAAACGTGTCGTTGGGCTGAAAGTGCCGAGCTGGGCACCCGGGGAGAATTGCTTGTTGTGATCAGAAAAGTTCACCTACGTGTTCAAAATGGTATTTTGACAAAATGTCCAAATGTCTACAATGAATTTCGGCACGTGCTTATGAAAAATATTCTTCTTCTTTTCCACGTGACTTGTATATTGTTGTGCGATTTATTCACGATCACCCTGTAGTTCAAGCAAACGACAATTAGGAGCCGCATTATCGCTTAAAGGGAATAGTACACCTTTAACATTAGTTTTTAACTGAGATAGCCAGATTGTCGAGAGTACTGATAAGTCTCCAAATCTGAAATTGTTTCCTTCCAAAACGATCTAGTTGCTGAGTTTCAATGCAAAACCCGTTGGGTATATTTGGTCATATTTTAAAGGGCCAAATCTTGTGACGTTTCGCATACGTCATTAGTATTCCCACCGCACTTCGTTTTCGCTATTTTAACCGACCGTCACCGAAACGCATCACATGTTCCAAGGTCCTATAACCAGGTAAGGGCACGAGCTATTTGACCTTGAACTCGACGAACCGCCGGATGACGTCACTGGCAGCAGCCGGCTCCTTCGTCGGCGCCGCGCTCAAGCGGACCACGTAGTCAGCCGACAGCTACAACTCGCCAGTGGTGCACGCAGGGAGGGGAGGGGAGGGGGTCAAAAGGGTCAGCTGACCCCCCAATTTCTGAGGGGCACACATCACATGGCCCCGTATTCTGGCCCATACCTGGCGCTGGCAGGGGCCCGGTCTTGGTCAGGCCTGATCGAGACAGGGGACAGTGGCTGGCAAATTGGCGTGATATGGGGGCCGGTCAGGACGAGGGCCCGGTCCTTGCATATTTGTAATGCTGTACTTTACTGTCTGTCTTTCTGGTACTGTCTTTCTGGTAGGGGCCCGGTCTTGGTCAGGCCCGATCGAGGCAGGGGCCTGGTGCTGGCAAAGGGTGGCATGGGCCCGGTCAGGACGAGGGCCCGTTCACAACATGGCCCGGTCCTTGCATATTCTTGATACTGGCCAGTTCCTGGTAGGGGTCCGGTCTTGGTCAGGTCCGATCGAGGCAGGGGCCCGGTGATGGCAAAGGCGTGATATGGGGCCCGGTCAGAACGAGGGCCCCGTCACAACAGGGCCCACTCCTTGAAAATTATTGATACGGACCTGTTACTGGTAGGGGCCCGTGCCTGGTAGGGCCCGATCAAGGCAGGGTCCCGGGGCTGGCAGAGGCGTGATATGGGGCCCGGTCAGGTCGAGTGACCTGTCACAACATGACCCGGTCCTTGCAAATTATTTATACGGGCCTGTTCTTGGGTAGGCCCCATCGAGGCAGGGGCCCGGTGCTGGCAAAGGCCCGGTCACAACAGGGTCTGGTCCTTGCAAATGATTGATACGGACCCGGTCCTGGAAGCGGCCCGGTCTTGGTCACTGGTCAGGCCCAATCGAGGCAGGGGCCCGGTGCTGGCAAAGGCGTGTATCAGGGGCCCGGTCAGGCGTCCAGCCTGGTTCCTTCTAATTATTGATATCACGGGCACATTCCTGGCATGGAAGTAAGGCAGGGGCCCGGTCTTGATCAGGCCCGATCCTGACAAAATGTGGCATGCCGGGGCCGTCCTAATGAGGGCCGTCTCATGACAGGGGCTGTTTTCTGCACAACGAGAGCCCATGTTAAAACAGGCCCGCTCGAACA
>JAXIVJ010019613.1:0-18522 GCA_036785665.1 Chirona hameri | reverse complement strand
GATAATTGATATTGGCCTCGTTGGTTGTTTGATAAATAGTTGGCATGATGATTCAATTGTACATATGTAATTACCTGTGAGATAAACAAGCACCCGAAAGTCTAACACAATGGGACATAATGGCACACTGTCAGTCATGACGACGATGAGAATCTGATGTCGTTATAGGTTGTTTAACTTCAGTCTGGAATGTGTTTATTTTTTCATTGGTATTCAGATTGGTCTATTCGTAGCCTCTCTTTACCAAATCCCATGTGGATTTTATCATCGCTTTTTTGCTTTTTTTTTTGCTGATCATATGTGTGGTTGTTAACCCTCGCCCTACGGGGGCGTTTGTTTAACCCTCGCCTGACAACCCCCCCCCCCCCCCCCCCCCTGAGGTTTTTCTTAAATAAGTTTTGTACAGATGCGGCGCATCATGCTGCTGAAAGTTTCGGTAGCTGAGTTTACAATAATTATACGGATGCTGCTAAAATTTGTTTGATATTTGTTAAGTAGCTTGGGAGATAATATGTTTTGATGACGTCACGTTTGGTGGAAAACGATACATATTTGAAAAAATGGTAGAAAAGAGTTTTTAAAGGAAATTGCAAACGCAATTTACCCAAAGATACAAATTGGCATTCTCTTCAAAGTGTCAATCTCGGTATTTTCAAAACTTTTGGGGTTTTGACTCCTAAAATAAAATAAACTTGATTTTGTTTTTAAAAATTCCCACAAAATCACAATTTTCAAAGATGTTAGAAAAGCCGTAATATATGTGAGAGGACTCAGTATGGACAAAACCCATACCACATTTCAAAGCAATACCTTCATTTTTTTACTGCGTGATGGCTCCCTAAGTGTAAGAAACTGATGACGTCATTTTTTTTTAGAACTTTTTTAGACTTTTTTTGACAAGATACGAACAAATAATTACCTTCACTGTATTTCTAAGCCAAAACTGGTCTAAGAACATAACCTTTTTATTCACATTTATCAATTTCAAATTTTGAGGTTTCCAGAAGAGGAAAATACGCTGTTCTGGACGTGGTAAATCCGAGGTCATTCACTTGACTTGGAAGGTCACCAGTTGATCTGAAACCTAAAAAATTGCATACTGTTAGATTCCTCTCATGGCAGGCAACATGCTGGTTCATACTGCATTGCTGTAAGTTGCTTGGTTTGGAAGTTAACAGCGGAGGCCTGTCAGCCCCTCACCGTAGGGCGAAGGAGAAAAAGCTCCTGTAGGGCGAGGGGTTAAATCGTTTTAAATCCTTTGTGTTTCATTTGATTTGATATCACGGTGCAAGTTAGTCAACCTCTGTAGAAGAAGACCTGCGCCACAAAGCTTATTTATCTGAGAATCTTCTATACCTACCTGTCAATACATTCACAGTTATGAATTGTACTGTTGGCTTGCCGAAAATACACAGCGTTTTCCAGTTTGATCAGTGTAAACTGTAAGTGCATCATTTTTGCAAAGTGAAGTCAATCAAACACAGTAATGGGTGAAACACATGCTGGGAATTGAATTGGTTGTCTGCCACGACCGAATGAGTTGTTGGAGATGGAATGGCTTTGAAGAGTTCGAGGCTTTCAAGAGCTTTCGTGAGTGTCGACTTTCGTGAGTGTGTTAATTCTTACTTCTACAAGCTCCCTTTCGGTCTGAACATTCACGAAATCAATGTGATGGGCGTCGTGAAGGTTATTTAAGTCAGTAGCTGAGCGACAATGGCCGTTACGTTATCCTGTCTTTTTGTTATACACTTCCCGTACCAATCGGCTACGCATACAAATATAGTTGTACGTTCTCAACATACACAGCAGCATAAAACAATCCGCGATATAAAGCATAGAACCAAGATAGTCAACAACGTGATCGTATTCAAACAATTTGGCCGCGTCGTGGATACCCCGACAGACAGTTCGGTGCTTATCTTTAAGCCTTTGGCCAGGTCCGTGCTGGAAAAACTGCCGACCTGCTGCTCCAGGGCCGGGTCTCTATTTGAGCTGGACGAGGTAGCTGTGTATTTGACATGCACTAACTCGCCTGGCGCACAGTGACGCACCGCTGGGAGGCACCGGACCGGCCTGGGCTCTCCCATTCCGCGCCGCCGGCCCACTTTAAACGACCGCCCGTCGTCGCCGGCACTCCGCTGTGATGACCTCTTCCGAAAACAGCCGGCCGTGAATGAGACGGTAAATATTTCAGTTGGCGGTGGCAGGTGTTGGGGAGGCTCCGACCTTCGCTGGGTGGCCACGCATGTTATCTATCGAACAGCTCGAGCAAAGTCTATCATCGAGGCAGGCGCCCCCTTCCTCCCACCCCTCAGCCCTAACTTCAGTTGTAATACCCAACTACGCCACTCCACCACCACACAGCCCAACCTGGCGTCGGGTAGTCGTCCGTTGGTCGCCGGCTCGGGAGAGAGAATGGGCCAGGCGCGGCGGCGGCGCGGCGGCGCGCGCGCGGGGGCAGTGGGTCCCTGCTGAGTCGGCGGAGGCGAGCCGCGTCGGTCACGACGCGTCGCATGGCTGGGAGCGGGTCCGGCTGCCGACGCGACGCGCCCCAGTCGGTGACGACGCCGTCCGTCCGTCGTGGTGACGGTGCAGTCCGTCGGTAGCGACGACGCGCCGATGGACGAGCTCGCTGAAGTGTCGCGGCGCGGCGTGCAGATACCTCGGCTCGACGATGGAAGTGTCGTTTCGGTGAAGGATATGTTCGACGCGGGTGCGAGGTTGGCTTTCTGTTCTGATGACATGATGTTTATAACGGGGATGCATGTGCTGAGCTGACGATTCATAATCGAAGTTCTTATGGCTCTGGTCCTGCTGTTCTTACTACCGGGATAAAGGTAGTTTTTTGAATTAACTTCACCGCCGAACGTGAACGTGAACAGGAGTCTGTTGTTCTCAAAACAAGCATTCCAACGCTGGACTGTTCAGATTCGGGCAGCTATTCCGAATACTTACGCGAAAAAAGTCACCATCGATTTTACATAAATCCCAGCTGGACTGTTTACTCCTTCATTTCCGTCGCTGATGCGCCATTTGTTTCCAGCCTGTCTGACATCGGCTCGCTCTTGTCGTTGGTCTGTTGACGTAGGTGTGACGTCACCGACTGACGGAACGGCTTCCCGTCGCCGCCGGCCTTGTTTAGGAGAAATGTGACGACATTCAGTTCGGACAGTGATTCACTCTTGCGATCGATAAATGTCCCGCAGTCTATGGTGACACGCGCCGTCAACAAGAGAGGCTGTGTCAGCATATTTGAAAATGGAATACATTGGAATTGACGTCATACAGGACAAAAATGAAGAAATTCTCACATTATGCACCAGTTTGTATCAAAAATCACTCATTTTCTAGCCGTACGTCTGTCTGTCTGTCTGTGTATCTGTCTGTCTGTCTGTCTGTGTATGTGTCCTCATTTATTTAACCACACGCACATCACATACGGCAGCACCGATGACGATGAAATTTGCACACACGACAGTTTCAACCTTTGTGACGATCCACGGCACAAAAATCAGGTCGACTCCGATACCGGTGTTGGTCACAGCACGCGCCAGCATGTTTTCCTTATCCGGGCGTTTAACCGCGTATATATAATAGCCGGCGTTTGAAAAAGCTTTTAGCATTAGTGGCTCGATGCTATTGGTTCTATAGGGACCTCAGCTGAGCGGGGCCGCTAAATAAATAAAACGCTTTATCCCACGCGATATCTCTCTTTGCCCATTGAATCACGTGCTAAAGCTTTTTTTAACGGACCGTCAGTTAACCCTATTTGTAACATGGGGCGGATTCCGCCCCCCTCCCTCATGTTTTTCGCAGATATCTCCAGAACAGCTTGGAGCAGGCCCATGAAATTTTGGACTTTTCATAGAATTGACCACTGCATTTGAAGTCGAAATTTTGAGTTCTTAACCTGAACAGAGGCGGTTCCAGGGCACAGTTTTGGGTGGGTTCGGAGGCAGACATTTGGCGATAATACGGAAATGCGATCTTCACGGTTTCTTCCTAACTGCCTCAAGTATAAAGGAGTTACATCGGTTTACGGTGATTGCAACAAGTGCAAATTAGTTGATGTTAATGAAATATCATAAAAATTGCATGGCAGAGGCGGTTTCAGGGGCTTGAAAAGGGGGGTGGGGGTTCCAGGAAGTATGCAATGCTTGGCGAGAAGCCAATAGAGCGATGTAAGGGTCATTAATAGCTATCAAGATGTAAAAGATAGCTTCTGCTTCCATTATTTGCATAATTTATTACATATAGAGTTCCAGGGCCGTGTTCAGGCACATGAAAAGGGGGGGGGGGGGTGACTGGCATGGTGATGACGATATGCCGGCGATAACGGCGCAATAGACGTTTAGCTTATAATGATATATGCACATATGAGGCCAGACAAGGGAATAAAGTTTTTTTTTGCAGAGGCGCGCTCAGGAATGGAAGAAAGGGGGTCATATTATTGCAAGGAAACTAAGAGGCATGGGCGTACACTGACATAACATACTGCAGTTTTCGGATGAAACACGCACCACAGGCTACTCTACGAACGATTATAAGATAATAGGCGAGTCCAGGTAGGGTAAAAAGGGGGGTAAGCAATGTTAATTGAAGTTGTAAGTGAAATAGTCACTGTTGACTAGTTAGTATCATAATAGCGGATAATATACTTATCAAAAGGCCTTGCGCCCCAGTTTGGATCCAGGATACGCCTATGATGAAGTACAACATGTAAAAAGAAACTATCTACGATCAGTAACATATTTATAGTGCTGGGTAGCAACTTGTCTGCGGTTAATATTTTTCCCCAATTTGACCTCCCTTTTTCACTAACCTGGTACCGCCTATGGCAAAAAAATATGATTTATAACTTTTTTTCTAATGTCACAATCACATACCATTTCATTTATCAAAAACAACATCAAAAAACTGTTTTATTACGTATTTACTTCACCCCCATATTGAGTGACCTGCACACGCCTATGATTTTGAATTTGCAAACGTCACCGTCATATATCAATTTACAATTCAATCTCTATCGATTCCTATTAGTTGTGTTCGAATCGATCGATAAACATGAAGGCTATGTTGGATCAAAAATAACACTATTTTTTATTTTTGCCCCTGTTGCCCCCTATCCAAAATGTAGATTTGTGTATTATTTCGAAATTTAGATCGTGTTGAGGGGAACCAAACACCGTTTAATTTTTGAAAATAGGACGGGTAGCTCTCGAGATCTCCGGGGGGTGCGGAATCCGCCCCCCCCCCCCCCTCCCCCTGGTACAAATAGGGGTAGCCAGGAGCCTGTTACAAATAGGGTTAACTCGGAATTTAATCACCATATGGTGATTATCAATCTGATAATCCACGGCTGTGAAATCTTCGGGTGAGGCTTTAGTAAACTTTCGACCGATGCTTAGTAAATATGGGCAAATTTGTTTTAAATTACACTAATATACAAAGTAGTAACAAAGTAGTAACAGGTAGTAACAGGTAGTAACAAAGCTGAGCTAGGAATGCGAAAATATTGCGCAAATATATCACTGCTGATGCTGATTTTTTTTAGCGTAGCGGCGCGGGATAAAATTATTACACCACTCGCGATTATAAAGATGCGTTAATCGACTCGGCTTCGCCTCGTCGATTAACTGCATATTTATACTCGCTCGTGGTGTAATACATAGTACAGCCTTGGAAATAACAAGTTTGAAATTACAATGGAGGCAGCATCCAGTAGTATTGATATGGGACTAATTCGCGAGCCTACCGTATCTGATGGAACTGACGGTCACGAATGACTCATGACGGTGACGAATGGCTCATGACACATGACTCACATTTGTGATGCTTCTGATGTAGTTCTCTGTAGCTCGTGATATGTATAGTGCCTCATGGGAGCGTCTGCGCATAGCATTTATAATTGAGTGCACACTCACAAAAAATCAACACCTGCGCAGGGTGTCAACACCCCTAGCCCATGTGATGCCCACACAACCTAAAATACGTCGCCTGGAAGGTGTTTTGTTTAGCACTCAGGGAAGTGTACCGGAACAACCGTGTTCGCCGTTGCATGGGGTGTATAGGTTTAACCCGCGCGGCGCTGGGGGGTAAATTTTACCCCCCCTCCCGGATTTTCTCCATAACTTGAAAACTATGACAGATATCAAAGTGAAACTTGCGGTACTTTATGGTGCATCAATTCTACATCTTGTGTTACAATTTTATTGAAATTCGTGAAAATTTTGAGGAGATAATGACGTTTTAGTGACGTCATGTCATGTCATTTTGGCGAAAAAACGTTAAATATTTGAAAAATCGTAGAAAATAGCGTGTTGATGCAAATCGCAAATAAAAGGCGTAAAAAGAAAGGAAATAACATTGTCTTTAACATGACTATCTCAGATGTTCAAAATTTTGGGTTTTTGACCCCCAAAAATGCAAAAAAACTGATTTTTTTGGGAAGAATTTCCACAAAAGTTTTTGGTTTTAAAATTTTCAAAAAACCGGAAGATATATTAGAGAGGCGGGTATGAACGGTGTTCAAACCAAATTTCAAAGCAATTTCATTATTTTTGACTGACTTATGGCTCTCTAAGAATAAGTAACTCATGACGTCATTTTTTTTAAATTGCGTTTTTTTGGCTTTTACTGATCAGATCCAGACAAATAAATGCCACCACTGTATTTCGAAGACAAAACTAGTCTAGAAACATGCAATGTTTATTTAGATTAATCAATTTCACATTTTGACCTTATTTGTGACCTGACCTTGACCTGAGGGCGATTATATGGTGTCAGGCTGTGAAAATGGCTGCTTCTATCGAATTATACGTGTAAAATAACCCATACAACATGTGACGCATGGCTTTCGTAGACCTGTGACCTTTTGTGACCTGACCTTGACCTTGACCTTTGCTTAAAATTTCACTTTTACTTATGCGGGAGATGCATTATACATTTGGGAGCACTTTGTGTGATAATAGTTGCAATACAAGGCTTTGGATGGAAAAAATAGCCCAAAAACCCAAATACTTAAATTTTGACACTTGACCTGACCGTGACCTGACATGTGACCTTATGTTAATAATTTCGGGCATGTGTTAGATTCTTCTCACTGAGAGCTTTCGATCGCCGCCTTGCGCGTCTCGCTGCGGTTATTGGTTCGGAAGATACGAAGGGGGGGGGGGGGTAAAATTTACCCCCCAGCACCGCACGTTCGGATGGAGACCCCAGCGCCGCGCGGGTTAACGGAACACTCTTGATAACCGCTGCATGGGGTGTCGAGGTGTCGCAATACGCATGCGTGGGGTGTCGATTGACGCCTCAGCCGGGCGTTTTGCGGGAGTTCGTTTACCATTGGGAGAGGGGTAACGTCACCGCTGCATGGGATGTCGAGGTGTCGCAATACTCATGCGAGGGGTGTCGATTGACGCCTCAGCCGGGCGAATATCGGGAGTTCGTTTACCACTGGGAGAGGTGTGACGGTCGCCGCTGCATGGGGTGTTGTGACGCAGACGCATGGCGAGCGCCGGCCGCCGCCGGGCGCCGGCTCAGAGACGTGTCGCAACTCGCAAGACTCATGCCAATCTGAGCACTCTGACCTGACTCTGACCACTCGCGCCAACTTTCCCAATCTGAGCAACTAAAAATTAGTACATTTCAGTGCAAAACCATTGTATTAACAAAACCGTGAATTATTGTAAACAATAATTCACACCAGCACCAGCACCAGCATTGTATCAACACCAGCATCACATATCAGCATCATCAAGCATACCCATAAATAATCATAGTTACTATGGATCAACAGTCAGCAACGTATATTCATATGTTTATAAAAGCTTGGTCGGTGCAGCTCCGACCGGATAAGAAATACAATTGGTTGTGACGGGAGGGCATGCAACATATAGACGCTATCATACACAAATTCACAGCTAAGTACATTTCTAAGATAAAAAAAAACGCACGAAAGAACGCACTCACAACTCACAATTAGGTATATATAACTCCGATCACGACAGCACGATTGGCAGCCTTTCGCAACTAAACGGCAACTTGAACACTGACAACGGTCGACGCACGCACACTGCAGAACCCGCCGCGCCCAAGGTCACAGCCCAACTGACCCGGCGCGGCGGCGCGGCCGGCCTGCGGTTATGTGCGCGCGCAGCCAACACCGCGCCGTCGTCTGCGTTCATCTGCGTCACGACACCCCAAGCAGCGGCGACCGTCACACCTCTCCCAGTGGTGAACGAACTCCTGAAATACGCCCGGCTGAGGCGTCAATCGGCTCCCCCCGCATGAGTATTGCGACACCTCGACACCCCATGCAGCGGTGACGAACACACAATGCGATGGTGGTCGGCATTGACACACCACGCAGGTGGCTGACATGGGTGTAGATAGCGAAGCATCAACAGTGACACCCAATGCATGAGTAAATTTCCAAATGAACCCCTGTGGCAGGAGTTGACTCCCGGGTCGGGTGTAGCGATTTTGTGAGTGCATATTTGTGAAAGTTAGAATGAAATGGTGCTTCGCCGCAAACTGTTAAAGCAATGGGCTCTGCCATACCGATTTTAGGACGGCACCATTGAGTGATTGACTGATTGGGATCTCGGGTTCTTTTTGTCGCCTTACTATATATGTATGTGTGACGTCCAATACAAATGATGATGATGATGATAATACATGTTTTGGTCGGCGTTATTCGGGTCGGCAAAGCTTGCCACCAAATATCATGTTATTATATATATTCTCGAAGAACATGCTGCGCTTGAAACGCCTCCCTTTTGACGGATCACAGGTTGATAAATGCAATATGCCAACGATTCAGTTTAACCCCAAATAAGTTAACGGCACCACCGACACCAAAGGCGTCGCCCCTTCGCGCAGCGAAGCAAGCGGGGACCGCTTGTAACAGCAATAGCTTATGATATAAATCCGTGTAATTTTACTGAATAATTATATGCATTATGTGAATGTTTGAAATAAGCACAGAACCCATAATTGAATAATATTTTAATATGCTTGGATTTTTTTTAACTCAATTTAACTCACCGTTAATCAGAATATAACAATAAAGCTGTCAGCCGATTTAAAAAAAACAGAACTGAATGTAAGGTGATAATATATAGTATAAACCGTTGCTTTGTGTCCAGCTCCCATCTAATAAGAACCCACCATTTTCTTCGTGCGAGATAAATGCCTCTACTCACATTGCACATCCATTAGTGGCGCCACCTACTCGCTTCTCATTAGCTCCCTCAGTACCGCCTCGCATGATTGACCCGCCTCGCCTCGTCTGGCGCCGCAGCCCTGGCTGCGGCGGTAGCGGCGCGGTGCTGCGCCACACCTCTCCCGGCCTTCGGCCCCCACACTGACAGACTGCCTCCCCGCCCTCCATGCATTCCTGTCAGGTGTGTCTGTTCAGCCGTGACGGTGGTCTATGTGCCAGACGTCACTCGTCGCCTCCCGGCCTCCCCTCGGGTGTGACTCGGGGCGGTAGTAGACGTTGGGAAAGCCGCTGGCTGGCCTTCAAGCCGCTGGCTCAGGTACCGACGACCGAGGTGATGCTTCTGTAGCTTTCTGGCGCAGTCTTCGCGGTTGTTTCACGGTTTATTTGAGGAGTGTTTTGAACCAGGCCGATTTGACAGAAGTTAAGTGGTGTCAACCACTCAACCAACCAAATACCGTGTCTAGCGTTGTGTTCGGATGATTTTGAGGGCTTTTAACCCTATTTGTAACAGGCTCCTGGCTACCTCTATTTGTAACAGGGGGGGGGGGGGGCGGATTCCGCCCCCCCCCCCCCCCTCGGAGATCTCGAGATCTACCCGTCCGATTTTCACATATCTAACGGCATATTATTCCCCTCATTATGATCTACATTTCTAAAAAATAAGAAAACGACATTTTTGATAGGAGGGC
This sequence comes from Chirona hameri, assembly GCA_036785665.1. Taxonomy (NCBI): domain Eukaryota; kingdom Metazoa; phylum Arthropoda; class Thecostraca; order Balanomorpha; family Balanidae; genus Chirona; species Chirona hameri. The sequence continues at coordinate 8,607 of JAXIVJ010019613.1, read as the reverse complement.
AACAGGGGGGCAAAAACTACAAATTGTAGAGGTATTTGTGATCCAACACAGTTGTCATGCTTATCAACCGATTAACAACCAATAGGAATCGATAGAGAATGAAATGGAAATGAATATCTAACGGTGACTTTTGAAAATTCAAAAATCATAGGCGTGTGCAGGTCACTCAATATAGGGGTAGGGTCAATGCGTAATAAAAACATTTTTTGATGTTGCTTTTTTGATAAATGATATGGTGTGTTATTGTGACATTAGACAAAACAGTTATTAAACATATTGTTTGCCATAGGTGGTACCAGGCCAGTTAAAAAGGGAGGTCAAATAGGAAAACAAAAATAGTAACCGCAGGCAAGTTGCTACCCGGCACTATAAATAAGTTACTGATCGTAGATAGTTCCTTTTTGCATGTTGTACGTCATCATAGGCGTATCCAGGATCCAAACTGAGGAGGCGCAAGACCTTTTGATAGGTATAGTATCCGCTATTATGATACTAACTAGTCAACAGTGACTATTTCACCTACAACTTCAATTCACATTGCTTACCCCCCTTATCCTACTTGGACTCGCCTATTATCTTATAATCGTTCGTAGATTACCCTGTGGTGCATTTTTAATCCGAAAACTGCAGTATGTTATGCCATTGTAGGCCCATGCATCTTAGTTTCCTTGCAATATTATGACCCCCTTTCTTCCATTCCTGAGCGTGCCTCTGCAAAAAATGAAAAAATTCCCTCTGCTGGGCTCATATGTGCATATATAATGATAAACTAACCGTCTATTGTGCCTCTAACATATCGTCATCACCATACCAGTCACCCCTCTTTTCATGTGCCTGAACACGCCCCTGCAACTCTATGTGTAATACATTATGCATATAATAGAAGGAGAATCTATCTTTTACATCTTGATGGCTATAAATTCCCCTTACATTTCTTTATTAGCTTCCCGCCCAGCATTGAATACTTCCTGGACCCCCCCCCCCCCTTTACAAGCCCCTGAAACCGCCTCTGCCATGCAATGTTTATAATATTTCCTTAACATCAACTAATTTGCACTTGTTTCAATCACTGTAAATCGATGTAACTCCATCATACTTGAGGCAGTTAGGAAGAAACCGTGAAGATCGCATTTCCGTATTATCGCCAAATGTCGCCGCAGAACACTCCCACAACTGTGCCCTGGAACCGTCTTTGTTCGGGTTAAGAACTCAACATTTTGACTCCATATGCGGACTTCAATTCTAGGAAAAGTCTCAAAATGTCATGGGTCTGGTCCTAGCCGTTCGGGAGATATCTGGGGAAAACATGAGGGGGGGGGGGGCGGAATCCGCCTGGGCTGGGCCTGGGCTGGGCCTGGGCTGGGCCTGGGCTGGGCCTGGGCTGGGCCTGGGCTGGGCCTGGGCTGGGCCTGGGCTGGGCCTGGCTGGGCCTGGCTGGGCCTGGCTGGGCCTGGCTGGGCCTGGCTGGGCCTGGCCCGGTCCTCAATTTTAACCCGCGAGCTACTGGGGTATATTCCTTAACGCGACCTGCTGGGGGGGGGGGGGGGGGCTCCCCCCATGCCTCGGATCTCCGGAACTACTGGACCGATTGTAAAAATTAAAACGGCATTCAATAGCCATGGGAAATTTATCGTGGGATACATAATATTGTGGACCTCAGGGTCACTGATGGCGTCACAGGTCAGGTCATGTTGCGATATTAAACGCATAAGAAGTCCATAAATTGAAATGATTCGTGTGTCTGACACTTCTAAGTACCATTCTAAGCTGTTTATGACCTTGGGTCAGTTCAAGGTCATCCGAGGTCACGAGGTCAAGCTGCAGATTACGGTCATTAGTCGTTGTAACACATGTTCATGGGTTTGTTTTTAGTATAGAACGCGACAAATGACATTAGAACATTGTTTGCTCCTTAGAAATATAAGTGAAAAGCAAAAGCCGAAATGCATTTTGTATGCCTAGTAATGCTGTGAGAGGTGGTCGATTTTTGTCATTTAAAGGTCATAAGTTAGTCATGTTTAAAGATCTCGACTTCAAATTTGGTACACATATTCACCGAACACGTCTCGATCACATATATTCCGGTTTTTTGATAATTCTGTTTTTTTTTGTAAAAAAAAAAATATTTGGATTTCTCAAAATTTTGAATAAAAAAGTAAAAAATCCGAGAAAGCAGTTTGATAGCCCGGTCTATTCTCAGTAATTTGATTTAAGACAATTTAATTTATCTCAAACATTGTCAAACACAGCGTTTTCTGCAAACCATTATTTTTCACCAAAAACCAAAGAACATGACGTCACTCTGACGTCATTCCCGGTTGAACTATCATAACCTCATATTTTTACTTCGAAAACAGCATGTGTAGAATTGATGTGAGAGAAGTTAATGCAAGTTTGGTGACAATACTTGTGTTGGTTTAGGAGTTATTGCAAAATAACGGGAGGGGGTGGAAATAGCCCTCCCCCTCCCAGTAAGTTGAGGTTAAGGAAATCACTGGGCTCTGGATGTGCCTGGGCCTGACAATTTTTAAGTAATGCAGGCGTCGCACAAGCTCAGGTCAGAGCTCAAAAATATTTAAACCAGCAGTTCACTTACACAGCAACACACAGTTGTTGTGGCTGTGGATTTTTTTTTTTGTTAGCATGGTTGGTTAATTGTTTCACATCTATAGTATACAAGCAACTATGCTAGGCTAATGATTGCAAATTTTGTGAAAATAACGATATGCTTAATCTGATCGGACCGGGCCTGGGCCTCAACATTATGAATTTGACCGGCCCTGGTCCGGGCCTGGGCTTGGTGCTCATGGGCCTGGGCCGGGCTGGGCTTGGTGTTCATGGGCCTGGGCTGGGCTGGGCTGGGCTGGGGGTTGGTGGGCCTGGGCCAGGCTGGGGGTTGGTGGGCCTGGGCCGGGCTGGGCTGGGGGTTGGTGGGCCTGGCCCGGGCTGGGCTGGGGGTTGGTGGGCCTGGGCCGGGCTGGGCTGGAGGTTGGTGGGCCTGGGCCGGGCTGGGCTGGGGGTTGGTGGGCCATGGCCGGGCTGGGCTGGGGGTTGGTGGGCCTGGGCCGGGCTGGGCTGGGGGTTGGTGGGCCTGGGCCGGGCTGGGCTGGGGGTTGGTGGGCCTGGGCCGGGCTGGGCTGGGGGTTGGTGGGCCTGGGCCGGGCTGGGCTGGGGGTTGGTGGGCCTGGGCCGGGCTGGGCTGGGGGTTGGTGGGCCTGGGTCGGGCTGAGCTGGGGGTTGGTGGGCCTGGGCCGGGCTGGGATGGGGGTTGGTGGGCCTGGGCCGGGCTGGGCTGGGGGTTGGTGGGCCTGGGCCGGGCTGGGAGGGGGGTTGGTGGGCCTGGGCCTGGCTGGGAGGAGGGTTGGTGGGCCCTTGACTAACACTGGTGTTTATCCAGAGTGTGGCTGACTCACGTATGCTGCGCGTGCCACTAAACGGCTTGGTATTGTTGGAAATGTAATACTAGAAATGGTTACCCAACAGGGAATAAGAATGGAACGCAATCTGGCATTGGTTGACCTTTTCCTTGCCGGCTACAACAAGAAAAATGGCAGCGTGATTGAATATAGGCGATTCCATCTCATCTACCTTCGAGTCAGAGAAACTCCTTACTGGGCAGTGAAGATTATATTTGTTGGAATATCAGCATTTTGGTAATGGTATTGAGCTGTTTATCCCTTCAGTTTAGACGTTCAGGGAACTTCAAACCTAAAATGGCAATATTTAACGTCAAAGTTGAAGGCACTGCAGCCTATACAATTGACTGAAGCACGATTGTTGCCAGTTCGGTTCAATAGCCAGTGAGCCTTATTCGCGCGAATTTGTGTCGACATCGAAGTCATCGGCAGCCCATTCAGATCGTTTCTGTTGTGTGCTGTGTTAGGCTAACAGGTCTAATTGAGCCAGTAGCCGATTTGATCCGCGCTCGCACAATATCAACTTCGGTGGCTGCACTGTTTGCGAGGCGGTTAATTAACAGATTACCGGCAGGAAATTGACAGAGAATCATACTGATTAGTGTCCGCCTGTGCGTGGGTAGAGAGTTAATCAAAACAAAGACGCAATGGGAGGCAAAATGGCTTCACGGGAGCTAACATCCGCATACAAGCGCATTACAACTCGTTTGTTTCTCCATTACATTTGATTGAGCTACTGAGTCTTGGTTAGCAATAATGGCATTCGGAGGATAAGGACAATTAATAAATTACATAGGCTACCACGATAGTTTCTTTTCGAAGACCACACAACAGTAACTTTGGAGAGAAACCCTAAATGTATAATACCAGAGATAAGAATGTTTGCATGAAAACACTGTCTCGCCTGGATGATAAACATATTTTGGTCTTAGCCAAATTCACCCAATGCCGAGAAATCTGAATCGACTGACTCTTGGCGTTTCACCGTTCATGACTTAATTCTGAATTAATTAAGAATAGTATTTATAGAAGGTAGCTCGGAGCATGGTTCAGTTGCTAGTTATCTCCAGTTAGTTATTGTCTCCAGATACCTACAGTTAGTTATCTCCAGTAGCCTTGGTTCGGAGCACCCGTCAGTTTCACTAATGCTGTCTGGAGGAAATGAACACATGAACGACACTTCCCCACGGTCTGCGCTGGAGCAGTGCGAGGTAAGCCTGGACTTTGCATTCTCAAGGAGTATACCTAAGAAGATAGATATTGGTTTATTTATTTGTTTATTTATTGAGTCAACAACCACAGGCACAGGGCCCACTTACGGTTGCAGTCATGCTGCCTCATGCAACAGGAAATTAAAACATTCACAAACTACATGAGTGCACATGGTACAATAAGAGAACACAACTATACTGCATAGTAAACACAGCAGCATACAATAAATACATAAAAGGCGAATAAAATCGCCAGTGAAAGTAGGAACAAACGTGTAAATAAAGCGCTGATACAGGCCTAAAACCTAAAAATAGACAAATACATAAAAGCACCGGTAAAAGTAAATATAAACGTATAGATATAGCGCTGGTACAGGCAAAAGACCTAAAATAGACAAGTGCAACTTAAAGCCAATGACCGATCACGGGACACAGCTCACAGCAGCGACCTTAACTCAAGTATGTACCCTGAACATCAGCGAACTTCGTGATGTCAGACCTAAGGGTACGAGACGGCATAAATAAATCCGTCTCAGGGCTGCTGTGTGTGAGCGAGTTAAAGAGATGCGGGAGACGAAGAAGCCCCTCTTTACAGAGTCAACTCTTCCACGAGGTACATGGAAGAGCTCGGGGCGCCGCGTACGTATGCCCAGATGACCAGTGATTTGGTCGTTCCGTGGCATGGCACAACGGATTTAAGGGCAAGCGTGTGCACATTACGCTTATCAAATTTAACAAACGACATACAGTACCGGAATAGAGTCAGTCAATGCAGGAAGAAAGTACACTTCCCCACGGCCTATACAGTACCGGAATAGAGTCAGTCAGTGCAGGAAGAAAGTACACTTCTCCACGGCCTATACAGTACCGGAATAGAGTCAGTCAGTGCAGGAAGAAAGTACACTTCCCCACGGCCTATACAGTACCGGAATAGAGTCAGTCAGTGCAGGAAGAAAGTACACTTCCCCACGGCCTATACAGTACCGGAATAGAGTCAGTCAGTGCAGGAAGAAAGTACACTTCCCCACGGCCTATACAGTACCGGAATAGAGTCAGTCAGTACAGGAAGAAAGTACACTTCCCCACGGCCTATACAGTACCGGAATAGAGTCAGTCAGTCAGTGCAGGAAGAAAGTACACTTCCCCACGGCCTATACAGTACCGGAATAGAGTCAGTCAGTGCAGGAAGAAAGTACACTTCCCACGGCCTATACAGTACCGGAATAGAGTAGTCAGTCAGTGCAGGAAGAAAGTACACTTCCCCACGGCCTATACAGTACCGGAATGGAGTCAGTCAGTGCAGGAAGAAAGTACACTTCCCCACGGCCTATACAGTACCGGAATAGAGTCAGTCAGTGCAGGAAGAAAGTACACTTCCCCACGGCCTATACAGTACCGGAATAGAGTCAGTCAGTCAGTGCAGGAAGAAAGTACACTTCCCCACGGCCTATACAGTATCGGAATAGAGTCAGTCAGTGCAGGAAGAAAGTACACTTCCCCACGGCCTATACAGTACCGGAATAGAGTCAGTCAGTCAGTGCAGGAAGAAAGTACACTTCCCCACGGCTTATACAGTACCGGAATAGAGTCAGTCAGTCAGTACAGGAAGGAAGTACACTTCCCCACGGCCTATACAGTACCGGAATAGAGTCAGTCAGTGCAGGAAGAAAGTACACTTCCCCACGGCCTATACAGTACCGGAATAGAGTCAGTCAGTGCAGGAAGAAAGTACACTTCCCCACGGCCTATACAGTACCGGAATAGAGTCAGTCAGTGCAGGAAGAAAGTACACTTCCCCACGGCCTATACAGTACCGGAATAGAGTCAGTCAGTGCAGGAAGAAAGTACACTTCCCCACGGCCTATACAGTACGGGAATAAAGTCAGTCAGTGCAGGAAGAAAGTACACTTCCCCACGGCCTATACAGTACCAGAATAGAGTCAGTCAGTGCAGGAAGAAAGTACACTTCCCCACGGCCTATACAGTACCGGAATAGAGTCAGTCAGTCAGTGCAGGAAGAATGTAAGAATGCTGGGTGGAGCTAACGGTGTGACGAACTGCTTGTTTTGCGACAAAACAGCCTACAGTTCAGCAATCAGTCGGCAGACCACCAGGGTTTGAATGGCAATGGTACAATGGACAATGACAATGGACGATGAAGGCACGTAGACATATCCAGTGTTAACCCGCAAGTTACTAGGGGAGGGCTATTTGCCCCCTCCTGCTATTTTGCAATATCTCCTAAATCAATACCAATATCGTGACCAATCTTTAGTACCCTCTCGCACATCAATTTTACACATGTTAGCTAGAGGAACAATATGAGGTAATGATAGGTCAACAGGGAGTGATGTCAGAATGACGTCATATTCTGCGATTTTTGTAAAAAATAAGGGTTTGCAGAAAACGCTGTTAAATGTATAATTTTTAAGATAAATTGTATTTTCATACATCAAATGACTCATAATAGACTTGGCTATCAAACTGATGTCTCGGATTTTCGAGTTTGATTGAAATTCAAAACTTTGAGAAATTCAGTTACAAATTGTTTTGTTTTTACAATATTTTGAACAAGAATCAGATTTATCCCAAAAGCGGAATATATGTGATCTGAGACGTAACCGGTTAATATGTGTACCAAATTTGAAGTTAATATCATCAAAAATGACTGGACCTTTCAAAGACAAAAATCGACCACCTCTCAAAGCATTACCTTGCATAAAAAATACATTTCCGTTTTTGCTTTGTACTTCTACTTCTATGGCACAAACACAGTTCTAATATCACTTTTCGCGTCCTAGACGAGCAAAAAAAAAACCATAAACATGTGTTACAAACGCCTAATCCCTGTAATCTGCAGGTTGACCTCAATCAATCAATCAATCAATCAAAAATATATTTCGAAACAAGTAGAATCATTAACAAACATATAGGCGATCGGTGCAAATGCTCTAGGGCATATCACGAGGCACCTCTCGCAGAAAAGGAAACAAACAAATAAACCGTCTCCGACAGCCGTCACGGGGGCATCACCACACCACACCATCCAGCAGCGCGTGACCTCGTAACCTCGTGACCTCGGATGACCTTGACCTGACCCAAGGTCATCAACAGCTTAGCATGGTACTTAGAAGTGTCAGAAAAACGAATCATACCGATTTATCGACTGCTTATGCGTTTAATATCGTAATTTGGCGCGACAATTCCACCCATCGAGAGACCTTTATGACATTGTCAAACATTTTGTCTTTGACGTGACCTGTGACGTCGTCGGTGAGTCCGGAGGTCAACAATACTAGGTGTCCTTCGATAAATTATCCAGGGTTATCGAATTCCGTTTGATTTTTTGTTTAATCAGACCAGTAGTTCCGGAGATCGAAAGGGGGGAGGGGGAATAGTCCCCCCCCCCCCCTCTTACCCCAGTAAGTCGTGTTATGGGAAAATACCCCAGTAACTCCCGGGTTAAGTCCTGCATTTCAATAAGAGTGACAACTGTGCACAGAGTATGTAACAGGACATATTTGTGATGGTATTATACTGAAGTTATATAACCGTTCAATGTTTGTATTCTATTGCTTATCGCCGACCGAATCATCCTGGCTAACCGACCCTCGCGCAATTGGTTCGCTTAGACTCGAGACCTATGTGCTCAGGTCCATTCAACCATTGAGAGAAAAGCATCACTTCCTCTGCTTCGCAAAAGCAGAATACGACACAATATCTTTCAGCCCTCTGAGTTTACGGCTCAACATCTTACACTGGCGGATCCAGCCACTCCGTTTAGGGAGCCCAAAGTCTCAGGCACTGGCAGGTTCGAGTTAGGAGGGCTAAAATTTCGCTCTGTTTCATCAGTTAAAAGTTGTTGACCGGGGGAGGGGGTGACGTCGGGTCGTCAGCGCGAATAGTCGTTGACCGGGGAGGGGGGGGGGGGCCTCAGCGCGAACGAATTAGTCGATACTCGGGGGGGGATACTTTTATTT
>JAXIVJ010019612.1:0-18524 GCA_036785665.1 Chirona hameri | reverse complement strand
GCGCAAAAAAACGTCCTGCTCCGCTTGGTTTTCGAGCTATTCGCGAAAAACATGGGGGCACAAAGGTGTTCCCCTTCCACTGCGCGTGTTAATAGGTTTCGCGAGGCTAAATCCTCTTTACGCCCGCTGTGCAGTGACTCCACGCTGCCGCGCACAGCGTAATGCAGCACCAGTGGCTCACGCTGCAGCGTAATGCAGCACCAGTGGCTCCACGCTGCAGCGCACAGGCCATCCCCCCCCCCCCCCCCGCCTCTCAGCCGTATAATGAGGCTCAACAGAACGGTCGGCCGCCCGCGCCGCCCGCGCCGCCCGCGCCGCCCGCGCCGCCCGCGCCGCCCGCGCCGCCCGCGCCGCCCGCGCCGCTCCGCGCATCCAAAACAGCTTTCAATTAAACCCTGATTGGATGCATGCATGCCGGGCTTTTACGGACCTTATAGTAATGGCCAAGTCATAAAATTACACCTCCGCACTAGAGAGTGGGTCATAATCAGGCTGCTAAATGTCAGGCGCAGGCTCAATCCATACATCACGACGGAGGAAATAAATGAAGAGACGAATTTACAGTGACCTGAGACAGGATATGCATGAGAGGCTTGTAACTTATTGTCCTCAATGGATGTGTAGTCTCCCAGTCTGTGTTACGTGGCGTTCGATAGAACTGGCTCTCCACTGATCAGACGTGGCGTTCGATAGAACTGGCTCTCCACTGATCAGACATGGCGTTCGATAGAACTGGCTCTCCACTGATCGGACGTGGCGTTCGATAGAACTGGCTCTCCACTGATCGGACGTGGCGTTCGATAGAACTGGCTCTCCACTGATCAGACGTGGCGTTCGATAGAACTGGCTCTCCACTGATCAGACATGGCGTTCGATAGAACTGGCGTTCCACTGATCGGACGTGGCGTTCGATAGAACTGGCTCTCCACTGATCAGACGTGGCGTTCGATAGAACTGGCTCTCCACTGATCAGACGTCGCGTTCGATAGAACTGGCTCTCTCCACTGATCAGACGTGGCGTTCGATAGAACTGGCTCTCCATGATCAGAACGTGGCGTTCGATAGAACTGGCTCTCTCCACTGATCAGACGTGGCGTTCGATAGAACTGGCTCTCTCCACTGATCAGACGTGGCGTTCGATGGAAACTGGCTCTCCACTGATCAGACATGTCGTTCGATAGAACTGGCTCTCCACTGATCAGACATGGCGTTCGATAGAACTGGCTCTCCACTGATCAGACAGGCTTCATTTCGATAGAACTGGCTCTCCACTGATCAGACGTGGCGTTCGATAGAACTGGCTTTCCACTGATCAGACAGGCTTCATTTCGATAGAACTGGCTCTCCACTGATCAGACGTGGCGTTCGATAGAACTGGCTCTCCACTGATCAGACGTGGCGTTCGATAGAACTGGCTCTCCACTGATCAGACGTGGCGTTCGATAGAACTGGCTCTCCACTGATCAGACATGGCGTTCGATAGAACTGGCTCTCCACTGATCGGACGTGGCGTTCGATAGAACTGGCTCTCCACTGATCGGACGTGGCGTTCGATAGAACTGGCTCTCCACTGATCAGACGTGGCGTTCGATAGAACTGGCTCTCCACTGATCAGACATGGCGTTCGATAGAACTGGCGTTCCACTGATCGGACGTGGCGTTCGATAGAACTGGCTCTCCACTGATCAGACGTGGCGTTCGATAGAACTGGCTCTCCACTGATCAGACGTCGCGTTCGATAGAACTGGCTCTCTCCACTGATCAGACGTGGCGTTCGATAGAACTGGCTCTCCACTGATCAGACGTGGCGTTCGATAGAACTGGCTCTCTCCACTGATCAGACGTGACGTTCGATAGAACTGGCTCTCTCCACTGATCAGACGTGGCGTTCGATGGAACTGGCTCTCCACTGATCAGACATGTCGTTCGATAGAACTGGCTCTCCACTGATCAGACATGGCGTTCGATAGAACTGGCTCTCCACTGATCAGACAGGCTTCATTTCGATAGAACTGGCTCTCCAATGATCAGACGTGGCGTTCGATAGAACTGGCTTTCCACTGATCAGACAGGCTTCATTTCGATAGAACTGGCTCTCCACTGATCAGACGTGGCGTTCGATAGAACTGGCTCTCCACTGATCAGACGTGGCGTTCGATAGAACTGGCTCTCCACTGATCAGACGTGGCGTTCGATAGAACTGGCTCTCCACTGATCAGACGTGGCGTTCGATAGAACTGGCTCTCCACTGATCAGACGTGGCGTTCGATAGAACTGGCTCTCTTCCACTGATCAGACATGGCGTTCGATAGAACTGGCTCTCCGCTGATCAGACGTGGCGTTCGATAGAACTGGCTCTCCACTGATCAGACGTGGCGTTCGATAGAACTGGCTCTCTCCGAGGTTCGATAGAACTGGCTCTCCACTGATCAGACGTGGCGTTCGATAGAACTGGCTCTCTCCACTGATCAGACATGGCGTTCGATAGAACTGGCTCTCCACTGATCAAACGTGGCGTTCGATAGAACTGGCTCTCCACTGATCAGACATGGCGTTCGATAGAACTGGCTCTCCACTGATCAGACATGGCGTTCGATAGAACTGGCTCTCCACTGATCAGACGTGGCGTTCGATAGAACTGGCTCTCCACTGATTAGACATGGCGTTCGATAGAACTGGCTCTCCACTGATCAGACATGGCGTTCGATAGAACTGGCTCTCCACTGATCAGACGTGGCGTTCGATAGAACTGGCTCTCTCCACTGATCAGACATGGCGTTCGATAGAACTGGCTCTCCACTGATCAGACATGGCGTTCGATAGAACTGGCTCTCCACTGATCAGACGTGGCGTTCGATAGAACTGGCTCTCCACTGATCAGGACGTGGCGTTCGATAGAACTGGCTCTCCACTGATCAGACGTGGCGTTCGATAGAACTGGCTCTCCACTGATCAGACATGGCGTTCGATAGAACTGGCTCTCCACTGATCAGACGTGGCGTTCGATAGAACTGGCTCTCCACTGATCAGATATGCTTCATTTGGCAGCCGCAACAGACCGTAGCGACATCACTGATCTTCCGTCAACTGCTCTGCTTCAGGTAACATCGTCGGTAAAACACTGAAAAACTGAACGATCTTGTCTGGTGTCAAGCTTTCACCGGTGGTAATTTGCACACTTCTGGGAAATTATGTCCGGCTGCTCTTATCAAGTGACATTGATAAGCCAGGTAGAACAGTAGCGATGGAAAACAAACTGAAATTGGAATATATTTCTTTCATTGCTAATATGGTCAGACCGAGTATTAACAAGCGCAAACCCCAAAAAGTGTGCGGTCATACCACAGCCACAGTTGTTAGCCGATCGGTTTCAAACTTACAGGATTGTATAAGACCATTAGTACCTACAATTCGTGTATCTCGTATTTTGTATATCGGTGACCTTAGGTCGGGTCAATTTCGTGACCTCCCATTATAAGTCAATAGGGAAATATGCAAATCCTTCCTATTCCGAGGAAACACATAATAGCAGCCCAATTCCTTCTGGATCATGTTATCATAGGCCATTCATGATGACCCAGGTGCAATTTTTGTTCAGTGACCCCTACAGGGTCATTCGAGGTCACCAACACCTTTTTTGTCAATAACTCTCGACAGAATGAAGATAGAGAAGTGAAACCAGTATTAATGTGTTTGTATCAGCGAGACACGCCTCCCAATATGTAACTTGACCTACTTGGGTCACCACTTGACCTTGACCTGAGGACAAATTTCGATGTTGACCTAACCTGGTGAACATGAATATGATTCGAAACGCCTTAACGAGACAAACACGATGGTGTCATAATTATAGCCCTATCTTTATTAGGTAAAATGTTATTTGCGAAAAAAACAGCTTTGCCCAAAAATAGCCTGTTTGACCTTTGATGACCACTGGAGCCTAAACTATTGACCTAAGATACAATTTGATGACACTTTGCAATTAAACTTGTCAGGAGCTTTCCATTGCCTTTTTCGTTTGTTCCTAGCTATCATAATTCCTGAGATATGTGGGGGTTTCTGGAGCAAAGTTCTACAACTGGAAATTCTGACCTTTGTTAACCTCTGGTGACCTCAATATTGACGTGACATAAAACAAGATCGATATACTTTCGATAGAGCTTTTCTCGAGCTATCTAATGCTGTTTTCCGGTTGTCGCTACATTGCGTGGTTTTCGAGATCTTATGGGGGACTGAAATCCCCCCCCCCCCCCCAAGGCCGTTGGTGTTTGGCGCAGTTCGTGTGGCCGTGCGTGTGTTAAAAATCTCGGTAATCGTGAAAATACCATGGAGTATGCATTTTCCCTTGAAGACGAAGATGGATTTTCAACAGCTTACACTGATAACATCGATCCAACGTTTTGGTCCCATCAGTATGCACTAAGTCATTATTGAGTGACATACCTATAATTGATGCGGGGCAGGAATGATTTGTCATAGTATACCCATCAACAGTTTAAATTGATATTTGCTGAAAGGAGCACAATCAATATATTGTCTGCCGTGGTGCAATAGCTAACAAAAAGGCGCGTGGATAAAATACGATCACTACCTGCGGAAATCACGATAACCAATCACGTCAACAGTACTCATGAACATGGAACATGGACAATAATGACCAATACTCATGTATTGGTCATTATTGTGCATGGATATCCATGAACAATAATGGCCAATACCCTTCTTGATCCGGGCACCGAGCGGTCGGGTCTTCAGCATTGTTTTGCCCAATGTGAAAGAGCACTTTAGAACCTGGCTTTAAATTGAAAAGGACGCGACAGATTGCTTACCGACTGCTGCAACTAACTACCGAGACCAGAGGCGGAGCCAGGGGACCAGAGGCGAAGCCAGGGGACCAGAGGCGGAGCCAGGGGACTAAAGGCGAAGCCAGGGGACCAGAGGCGAAGCCAGGGGACCAGAGGCGAAGCCAGGAGACCAGAGGCGAAGCCAGGGGACCAGAGGCGAAACCAGGGGACCAGAGGCGAAGCCAGGGGACCAGAAGCGAAGCCAGGGGACCAGAGGCGAAGCCAGGGGACCAGAGGCGAAGCCAGGGGACCAGAGGCGAAGCCAGGAGACCAGAGGCGAAGCCAGGGGACCAGAGGCGAAGCCAGGGGACCAGAGGCGAAGCCAGGGGACCAGAGGCGAAGCCAGGAGACCAGAGGCGAAGCCAGGGGACCAGAGGCGAAGCCAGGGGACCAGAGGCGAAGCCAGGGGACCAGAGGCGAAGCCAGGAGACCAGAGGCGAAGCCAGGGGACCAGAGGCGAAGCCAGGGGACCAGAGGCGAAGCCAGGGGACCAGAGGCGAAGCCAGGAGACCAGAGGCGAAGCCAGGGGACCAGAGGCGAAGCCAGGAGACCAGAGGCGAAGCCAGGGGACCAGAGGCGAAGCCAGGGGACCAGAGGCGAAGCCAGGGGACCAGAGGCGAAGCCAGGGGACCAGAGGCGAAGCCAGGGGACCAGAGGCGAAGCCAGGAGACCAGAGGCGAAGCCAGGGGACCAGAGGCGAAGCCAGGGGACCAGAGGCGAAGCCAGGGGACCAGAGGCGAAGCCAGGGGACCAGAGGCGAAGCCAGGAGACCAGAGGCGAAGCCAGGGGACCAGAGGCGAAGCCAGGGGACCAGAGGCGAAGCCAGGGGACCAAAAGCGAAGCCAGGGGACCAGAGGCGAAGCCAGGAGACCAGAGGCGAAGCCAGGAGACCAGAGGCGAAGCCAGGGGACCAGAGGCGAAGCCAGGGGACCAGGGGCGAAGCCAGGGGGTGCAAATGGTGCTCCTGCACCCGGGAGATGTGGCCGGGCCCCCTATGCCCGGCTGCAACCACACAGCCTGGCGGCCGTCATTTCATGTTGTTGTAAAATACCATGAGAGAAGCGGATCCAAAACACTCTTTACACAATACAAGAACCCTCCTAGTCTCAGAGACCCCTATGATAAGGAGGAAGAACTCTTTCGAGGGCCCTCTTAGGCCTGGAATGGGCCCTTTCAGGCCTGGAATTGGCACTCTCAGACCTGACATGGGCTCTCTCCAGGGGCGTAGCCAAGGGGGAGGCAAACGGAGCAATTGCCCCCCCCCCCCTGAAGGTCCTTACCCTTTGGTCAAAAAAAATGAATGCTCTTTCGATTTTTTTAAAGAAAAAATGTTGAAAATATGCCTCCCTAAGGATATAGTGGACCAAATCCGGTGAGTTTTTTTTTGTTTTGGTATGAGTACCTTATGCCCCCTCCCCCTGAGCAAAAATTGCCCCCCCCCCCCTGGAGTGAATCCTGGCTACGCCACTGCTACCGACTGACTACCGGCTGCTATTCGTGTTGCGCGCTGAAGTCATGAGCAGATTTGTAATGTGCTCGCTGGAATCAACGGACTCGATTCTTCCCGTTTTAGCATCAACCCGTTGGGTCCCGTTGACGTTGTCCCGTCCTTTAGTTGGTTGGGCACGCAGCTGTCCCGTCCTTTAGTTGGTTGGGTTCGGAGCTCTCCCGTCCTTTAGTTGGTTGGGTTCGCAGCTGTCCCGTCCTTTAGTTGGTTGGGTTCGCAGCTGTCCCGTCCTTTAGTTGAGATGCAAATTTGGAGAAATCAACTACGCCTACAGAACTATACGGGACTACAGAACATACATTATAGTTCATATCACTAAGTATTTTTAACGTGGTGCCTGTATGTATACAGCTATGGTGTGTTCGCGAAATTCGTAAATTTGCGAACTCCCAAGGTAGTGGCCGCGGATTACCTAGGCGGTCCGGGGGGTTCACGACTCTTGTGAATCCATGGATGAACTTCACTAGGGTCTCCAACCACCTTCCATTGACTGAGGCGATGCCCCCCCCCCCTGTTTATCTCCCGACTCAATGGCCAGATCGAGGCGCAAAAGGAGGCGATCGAAAGAGATCAACGATACAAACATAAAGTACACTTAAAATTCTGAATTTAAGTTTAAATATTTGGTCAAGGTCAGGCCAAATGTCCAAATCGACTCATTTTGCGATATTGAATGCAGACATAATAAAAAAGAAAATCATCGGATCCATTTTCACCACAAGTGCTCCCAAAGGTGCCGTGTGCATTCCTTGGGTGCACTACAGCACTACAGCAGTGATTGAAGTGACATTATAAACTCATTCCAAATACCAACTCAGCTTTGAGACCCACTTTTCTTCTTTTCATTTGCACATTCTGTGTATAATTTATTTTGCATGCCATTGAACACACTTAGTCATAATGAACTACACTGTTTGTATGATAAGATATTTCATCCATTTCGTGATGTAGACACATATTTTGATTCACATGTGCATCAGAAGTTTGAGAGCCTTAGGATGGAATGTAAATATTACACTCTCACAACCACAGGAACTTCCCCTTGTAAGCCTGACACAGGAAAATTGGCCATTTTGCACCTTAATGTTAGATCTATATTAAATAGTGATAAATTTGAAGCAGTTATTACCTTCTTGCACCATTCTGGTATACAATGGGACATTGTATGTATTTCTGAGACATGGTTGAAAGATGGCGTTGACAAATTTCGAAATATGGAAGGGTATACAGCATTTTTTTTAAATCGCACGGAACGAACAGATGGTGGTGTAGCTGTATACATACGTAACGATTGTGTAACATCCTGTAATCGCCTACCTTTGAATAGTCCGGTTGGCACAGAGTCTATATTTGTACAATGCAATCTACCTTGCTCAAAGGTAATAATAATCAGGCAAATATAGACCCCCAAACACGTGTCCAACTTTGTTTATCGAGCACATGTCGCATATCTTGGACACAGTTTCTGAGTCAGCAACCTCTGTTATCATTGCTGGCGATTTTAACTTTGATTTGTTCAACATTGATGGTGATGCTAATGTTGATGCTTTTTTAACATGTTCTCATCATATGGATTCCTTCCTTTAATACCTTTGCCTGCTAGGCAGAGTGATAATAGACTATCCCTGTTAGATAATATATATTGCAACAATATAACACATGCAGACAGTTCAGGAATAGTGTATGATGATCTATCTGACCATTTCCCAATATACTTATCATTCAATGTAGAAAAGTATAAGGTGCTTAGGCATGGAGTTAAGATCACATCCTTTAATTACAAGAAAATAGATGATTTACAATTACACCTTCAAGCTGAAATACACGACTTTTCTCATGTTAACAGACCTAAATGTTGCATGTGAGAGAATAACCCAGGCCTACTCTTCAGGAATTAATAGATATAGCTTTACCTATGAACCTTCCCGAAAAAAACACGCCAATTAAACCTTGGATTACCCCTGGGATACTTGCATCAATTAATAAGAAAAATGCCTTCTTTATTTTTAAAAATAACTGCGCGACTCGTGTCAACATTCTACAATATAGCCGGTACCGTAATGTTGTCAGAATTATTAGGGAATCCAAAAGATTGTATATACACAATGAACTTAAAAATGCCAACCCCAAAAAAAACATGGACAATTCTTATTGAACTTTCTAAAGGCTCACCCCAAAGTGAAAAAGTGTCAGACGCATTCCAAACGAATAATGGTTTAGTTAGAGGTGCTGAAGAAATCGCTGAAAGTTGTAACGCCTTTTTTACAAGTATCGGTAAAGAATTAACAAATAGCACAGGTCATACAAATGGTAACCCCGCTAAATTGCATCCCTAACTTCGTAGGAAACACCCTTGATACCTTCACAGATACAGATGAAGTCAAGAAAATTGTGAACGATATGGTGGTGGACATGATAAAATAAATACACGAATATTTAAAGTGACGTTCATGGCAATTATAGGTGAGGTTGTTCATTTTATGAATCTTTGTTTAAAACAGAACACATTTCCAAATGAAGGTAGTTAGAAGGCTGTTGTGAAGCCGATTTATAAAGCAGGTGATAAGCAACAATTCAATAATTACAGATCGATTAGCCTGCTTCCTGACATGTCTAAGCTTATATAAACACTAATTTACACCCGTTTGAATGACCATTTGGCTTTAAATAATATCCTTAGTGAAAACCAGTTTGGGTTTAGAAAAGGCATGACAACTTATATGCCTATAATCCTTCTCCAAGAGAAAATAACTAGTGCACTTGAATCAAGTAGTATTGTATGTGGGATATATCTAGACTTACGTAAAACGTTTTATACGATCAACATAGATATTCTACTAAATAAAATACAGAGCTATGGAATAACACATGATGCATACAATAGGATAAAATCATATCTAACTGACCGCACACAATGTGTCCAAATAGATCAATCTAGATCAAATTTCCTTCCAAATGGAATCGGAGACCCTCAGGGATCAATCTTAGGACCGCTTTTATTTATATTCTCCTGGATTCAAGGAGGCACAGTGCCCCGGTGTCTCCCCCCGCCCCACAGTGCCGCCTACCGTCACGATGGTGCCCCTGGCACACCGTCACGATGGTTCCCCTGGCACACAGGCGCGGTGGTGCCCTTGGTTCACCGGCGCGGTGGTGTCCCTGCTACACTGGCGTGGTAGTGCCCTAGGTTCAAAGAACACTGAATTATTTGCGCCGCGTAGCGGCGCGGATTTTTTTCTTTATTTTGGTGGTGTCCCGGCGCTGTGGTGCCCTCAAGGCGCGGTGGTGCCCCCATGGCCCAAGGGGGGGGGGGGTCATGAACCCCGTGACCCCCCCCCCCCCTGGATCCGCCACTGGGCACGATACACGAATTGCCTTTTCCCGCTGCTGAGCCGCGTATGTTGGGGAGACTCAGCAGGTCGTCTCCGCGGGTGCTGCGCACGTGGTTGAGTCGCTCGCGGTTTGTACGGAATTGGACGGCCAGAGACTCAGGCTGCCCAGTGCGACGGACCTTCTGGAGCAGTGTCAGTGTGTGATGGACGACAAAGTCCGGGGAATCCAGCCAGCCCAGGTCCTCTCGCACGCCAGAGATGTGATCGAATTTGCGTTTTCCAGAAATGATGCGAGCTGCAAAGTTGAATATTTGTTGGATGGTAGCCAGATTTTGTCCAGAACTGTTACCGTATACTGCGAGTCCGTAGTGGATGTGCGAGAAGACCAGGGCCGAGACGAAGGTGGGTAGGGAGCCGGGTGGTAGGTAGTGACGTAGGTGAGAGATGGCGGTCAGGATGCCAACACACCTCCGAGACAGCTGCTCAACGTGTGAATCCAAAGAAAGATAACGGTCGAAAGTGATACCGAGATTTTTGGCTTCGTTACCGGGGATGAGGTCCGTGTTGCGAAATTTCACTGTGAACGAGGGCATGTTGCGTAAGTTTTGCCGAGTGCCGATAGGGAGCTCAAATTTGGTTTCGTTTACTTGAAGACCGCTTGACCGAAAGTACGCGTCCAGGGAGGATAGGGCTGCTTCCATGTCACCGATAAGAGCCGGAAGGGCGGATTTTTGGCCAGAGACGAGAACCTGGGTGTCGTCGGCGTATTGCGTGACAAAAGCGCCAGCGGCATGCAGGCTGAGGTCATTTGCAAATACAGTAAAGAGTAGCGGGCCGAGAGAGGAGCCTTGTAAAACTCCCTGAGTGATTGGACGAGATGCCGATATCAATGTTGAAGAGAGTCTGACGCTCTGCGTATGGCCGGACAGGTAGTTAGAAAACCATGAAGTGTCGATGCAGTAAAGCTGCAATTTGGCTAGCAGCTTGGCACGATCGATGACATCGAAGCAGCGACTCAAATCGATAAGACAAAGGAGCGAAATTTGGCTTTGATCCATGGCGGAAAACGCGCGGCCTGAGATGTTGATGAGGGCTGTCTCGGTAGAGTGCCGGGGCCTGAACCCGTGCTGGGATGGGGAGAGAAGATGGTTGGATGCGAGGTAGTGGTGGAGCTGGTGCTGTACCACCTTCTCCACTACCTTCGCCATGACAGGAAGAATTGAGATGGGACGGAAGTTGGAAGGATTGTCAGGATCCCCGGACTTGTGTATCGGGTGTACCAGGGCATGCTCTCAGACTGCCGGGACTTCGTTAAAAGTGATGCTAGAGTTGATGATGTGCAGTAAAAGAGGGCCGATGATGTCGAACGAAAGTTTAAAAATGCCAATGCAATGACCGTCGGTGCCACACGCGGATGTGTTGCGAATGTTAAACATGATGAGGTGCAAATGACTGAGGGTGATGGGTTGCAGGGTAAAAGCGCAGGCGCCTACGCGCGGCAGCCGCACCGGCACCTCCTGGGCGGCACCGAGCGCGGCCACCTCTGCGGCCACCCGCGGGCCGACGCCGACAAAATACTCATTCATGACGTCAGGGGTGACAGCTGGAAGCACTGGTCGCTTGTCAGTGATGATGTGACGCATGTGCCGCCAGAGGGCACTAGGGCCATCGTCACGGATCCTGTCGGTGATATCGCACCTGTTGTCCGCCCGAATTGCTGAGCGCGCCTCCCGATTGAGCTGGCGGTACTCGGTGGAGGCGTGCCCGCCGGCACGCAGAGCTACGCCTCTACGGACAATCAGGTAACGGGTCTGGTCGGATACAGGCGGAGCCACTGGGTTCCTAAGCCTAACATCTCTAAAAGGGGCATGTCGATCGATAACAAGCCGTACCCGGCTGGAAAACAGCTCCCACTTCACCGCAACCGAGTTAGTGGCGAGCACAGCGGACCAATCGACAGCAGCCAGATCGCGATGGTAGGTATCAGTGTCAATGCGACGCAGCACTCGAGCACGCACGACAGTAGATCTATGGCGAGGCTTAGGTAGTTTAAAAGACATCCGGATGAACTTATGAGGGTTAAAATGACAGTGACGAGTACCAGTACTGTGAACAAGGTCACCGTTGAAGATAAAAACGTCTAAAAGTGAGCCTGACGAGAACGTGGGTTCAGTGACGTTTCCTGGGCCCGTATGTGATGTATGTGATGTGCTTCTTCATTCATTTCACACACCTGTATGAATGTGTGAGTGACTGCCTGATCATTTGACGCATGTTGCGATGTTGCGCATCCGCCTGATCATTTGACGCATGCTGCGATGTTGCGCATCCGCCTGATCATTTGACGCATGTTGCGATGTTGCGCATCCGCCTGATCATTTGACGCATGTTGCGATGTTGCGCATCCGCCTGATCATTTGACCTTATTTTATCTTCCGACGAGAGGTGGTAACAGCCACACGCTTGTTGTGGATCACTTTAACCCTCGCCCTACGGGAGCTTTTTTCACCTTCGCCCTACGGGGGTAGGGGGGGCCTGACAGCCCCCCCTGTTAACTTCCAAACCAAGCAACTTAAAGCAATGCGGTAAGAACCAGCATGTTGCCTGTCATGAGAGGAATCTAACAGTATGCGATTTTGAGGTTTCAGGTCAACGGATGACCTTCCAGGTCAAGTGAATGACCTCGGATCGGCTCCCACGTCCCTGCCAACTAAAGTCAGAGGGTGCACAGGCATCCAGCGTACCCTCTGGCGTGCCCACCTTGAAAATAGGCTGGATATTTAGTGATAAATGAAGAGTAGGTAGGAAGATGGATACCAATCCTGTGTTGGTACTTGCTCAAAATGATGTTGTTTTAGTTTAATTATACACTGATGAATGCAAAGCGTTAGACCACAAATGGAAATTGAATTATATAACTTGTACCTACATTCATTGGTGTTTTAGCTAATGAGAAAATATAATTTTGAATAAGAAGCGATTGTGATGTATCATGTTATGTAATAGGGTACCTAAGGTCCAATCTCTAATTATGTCAAAATACCTGACTATGCTATTGATGTTCAGGTGTTTTCACCTGACTGGATATTATACCTTTGCTTACCCAATGTGTTTTCAGGATGAGGCAAACATTCACTGCACATGACATGCCCTGTTGTTAACAGATTAACAATGTTAAAACTGCCAAAGTATCGAGCCCTTGTATTCATCAGTGCAGTGCTTGAACAATTAGTATATATCTATACATTTTAGTTCATGATTTGCCATGCAAAATATTGAATTTCATATTGATAAGAGTGATGAGAGACCATCCTATGGCCATTTCCATTATTATCCTTTTCAAAATGTGAATGTTTTCTTTGCCACTAGGTTTCAGCCTGCAGTACCATGGAAGATGTTATCCCTTTGAGAGAGAATATTCACATTCCATTGTTTTTAACAGGTATCATTGTCCTGATGTAGTTTACTAACTGATTCCAGCTTGCAAAATGAGGTGACATTGTAGGTATTAGGTGCTCATTGCTCGTAAATTGTTAATTGCTGAATAATTGTAAAGTGGCATAGTCAAACTATTTTTTTTTTAAATGGTGTAATATGACCATGCACAGTTCACAGTATGGTACTGACCAGTGTCCAGTTGTGTGCTTAGGCATTGTAGTACACCTGACCTGGCTCAAATGTCTTTTGACATGAATATGATCTAAAACCAGAACAGCAAATATATATTTATCTACCCAGCTTCAGTAGAAGTAGAAACTTAAAAGCTAAGCTTGTAATAAACCTTTCTTTTTGTCAACAAGTTAGCATTCTCACCACATAGATTGGGACTGACTTGCTAACCTTGCTTAGCCGGATATACGGGGATTGAGGCGGATATGGGTGAGGGGTCGAACGGACGAATTTGGAAGAACACTGTGGCCGTTCCAATTGTGACCAAAAGTCGCGACGTCGAGCCAGTAAATGACACTTCATGCCGCGGTATGTATACCTGGGGGCACTGGCGGATCCAGGGAGAGGTGGGGGGGTATTTGGGGAAAATGCCCCCCACACAATACACACACAGAAACATGAGGGGCATTCAATACAAATATGCCCCCCGCGCGCGTTCCTGCATTGGCTGTATGCAATGATAATTAAGAAAAGCACTTCCCCGGGCTATTCTTTAGCGCTGATGGCACGACACTCTCCCCTTTCCCCGGTGAATGACTTTTCGCGTTGACGACCCGACGTCAGCCCCCCCCCCCCCACCCCGATCAGCGACTCTCCGCGTTAGACGGCCCGACCCCCCCCCCCCTTCCGGTCAGCAACCTTTCGCTGATGAAACGAAGCGAATGCTCCCTCTGAACTCGAACCGCCAGTGCCCGGGGCCGAATTTCCCAATACCAGGTTAGATTGGCGCGCCTTGAAGGGTTTCCCCTGTAAATACCATTTCAATTAATACCACATCCAAATACCATTCCACAAATCCATTTATAAATACAAATAAATGGATCAAAATGACCCCCCCCCACCCACCCACTAACTCGAAAACTAAAAAGGAAGACGAAGAAAAAGCGATCAAAATCTCAGAACAAAACAAATCGAAGTTATTTCGGTAATTGTTTTGCTCAGGTTGTCGGTGTTTGTCTCGTCAAGGCGCGTTCAATCTGTCGCAATTGGTTTAAGTCAAATTCAGAATTTGACAGGTCACGGTCATTCAAGGTCATATGGTGACCCAGGTAGGTTTTGTTGCACGTCGACAGACGTGTCTCAACGAAGAAAACACAATGATGTCGTTCTCACGTCTCTATGATTATTCGATTATGAGTTTGTTTTCTCTCAAAGAAGTGATGGTGACCTCAGATGACCTCAGAGATCAATCTGACCTTAGATCACCGATTAAGAAATCCGAGATAGCAGAATTGTAGGTACAGGTCATTGCAAAAGTAATGGTAGGTACTAGTGACTATTCAGCAAATCGCTTATATCTTCTAAACCGTTTGGAAGAATCGTTCGAAATTTTGTGTGCTGGTCGCTGGCTTTGTCTACCTAAATATGAATTGCTCTTTTTTATTTTCCAATCACCCAATTTTCTGCAATTTGCGAACAATCTTCAGAGCTATCTATCGTCTAAGTTCGTAACTTGATTCCTACATACGCCTATGATGCCCCAGACAGCCATGACCGCACGCGGCCAATCAGCGCTCTCGAATCAGCCGAGCGACTGGGGTTGGTGGAGGTCGGCTGAATGAATGGGGCTCCTGCGTAAAGGCTAGCGTCAGGCAATTTGGTCACGTGGTTTGAACCGTGCGGTCCGGGTCAGCTGGGTCAATGCCCTCTGGGCATGACGCTCGCAGAGGACCGAGCAGCCGCGAGTTCGGAGCCGGGCAGGCCGGGCTGGGCAGGCGGGGCCCGTAGCCTATGTCTATCTCAGGTGAACGCAATTATCGTCATCGTGTGCGTTATTTTAGCGTGCTTTGCTGACTGACAAAACGGATTGAATAGAATGTTACGATGAACGGACAAGTAATGTAGGAAGTTGATAGATTTGTAAAGAGGCATATACGAAAGAACAAATCATAGCAATAATAACGGTGGAACGGTAACGGTAACGGGGGCACCGAAGCTCTTGAAGATGTTTCAAAGAACTGTGGAAGCTACTCCAATATTGGACTATAAACCCAGTACTAGGTGAATCAATTTTATCTGTATAAGCATTAACCCTATTTGTAACAGGCTCCTGGCTACCCCTATTTGTAACAGGGGGGGGGCGGATTCCGCCCCCCCCCCGGAGATCTAGAGATCTATCTACCCGTCCGATTTTCAAAAATGAAAGGGTGTTTGATTTCCCTCAATACGACCTACATTTCTAAATAATAATAAAAAAATCGAAATTTTTGATAGGGGGGCAACAGGGGGGCAAAAACTAAAAAATGTAGTGGTATTTTTGATCCACCATAGCTTTCATGTTTATCGACCGATTTTAACACAACTAATACGAATTGATAGCAATTGAATTGGACATTGATATATCATGGTGGCGTTTGGAAATTCAAAAATCATAGGCGTGTGCAGGTCACTCAATATGGGGGTGCAGTAAATGCGTAATAAAACCATTTTGTATGTTTTTTTATAAATGAAATGGTATGTGACATTAGACAAAACAGTTAAAAATCATATTTTTTGCCATAGGCGGTACCAGGTTAGTGAAAAAGGAGGTCAAATTGGAAAGAAAAAAAATATTAACCGCAGACAAGTTGCTACCCAGCACTATAAATATGTTACTGATCGTAGATAGTTCCTTTTTGCATGTTGAACTTCATCATAGGCGTATCCAGGATCCAAACTGGGGCGGCGCAAGACCTTTTGATAAGTATATTATCCGCTATAATGATACTAACTAGTCAACAGTGACTATTTAACTTACACCTTCAATTAACATTGCTTACCCCCCTTTTACCCTACCTGGACTCGCCTATTATCTTATAATCGGTCGTAGAGTAGCCTGTGATGCGTGTTTCATCCGAAAACTGCAGTATGTTATGTCATTGTACACCCATGCCTCTTAGTTTCCTTGCAATAATATGACCCCCTTTCTTCCATTCCTGAGCGCGCCTCTGCAAAAAAAAAACTTTATTCCCTTGTCTGGCCTCATATGTGCATATATCATTATAAGCTAACCGTCTATTGTGCTGTTATAGCTGGCATATCGTCATCACCATGCCAGTCACCCCCTTTTCATGTGCCTGAACACGCCCCTGAAACTCTATATGTAATAAATTATGCAAATAATGGAAACAGAAGCTATCTTTTACATCTTGATAGCTATAAATTCCCCTTAAATTGCTCTATTTTCTTCCCGCCAAGCATTGAATACTTCCTGGAAACCCCCCTTTTTCAAGCCCCTGAAACCGCCTCTGCCATGCAATTTGTATGATATTTCATTAACATCAAATAATTTTAACTTGTTTTAATCACCGTAAACCGTTGTAACTCCTTCATCTTGAGGCAGTTAGGAAGAACCCGTGAAGATCGCATTTAAGTATTATCGCCAAATATCGCCTCCGAACCCACCCAAAACTGTGCCCTGGAACCGCCTCTGTTAAGGTTAATAACTCAATTTTTTACTCCAAATGCGGTATTCAATTCTATGAAAAGTCTCCAAATTTCATGGGCCTGCTCCCAGCCGTTCTGGAGATATCTGCGAAAAACATGAGGGGGGGGCGGAATCCGCCCCCCCCCCCCTGTTAAAAATAGGGTTAAAAGGACACATTCCGATAAAAGTAACGTAGGTATATTTTTAGACGTTTCCGTAAGGCTTTGTATTTGTGGGGTATCCCCGACCGGTGGGTAGCCCCAGACACCTTAATATGGAAGTACAATTTCTTGAAATTTATTTTTGCCTCGCCTCAAACGTTTATTAGATCCGTTTTTGTAATACCTTTGCACCTATGGCGGATGGAAATCAATTCGACTTTCAGCTTATTAACTGCACATCAATTCGGTTTGGAATATCCTCACAAGTGTATCAAAAGTTATGAATGTTTGAGAAAATGTAAATGTTCATAATAAATGTACACCATTTCCAAAAAAACGTTAAGACATGCCAAAACATAAAACTATTAACATGAGTAGCTCATTGTGCACGAAAACGGTTTGCTTTTGTCACTCTTTTAAAAAAAGAGTGTGCACACCAGAATCTTGCAGCATGGAAAAACAACCAACGAGGTAATATCGACCACAATCGATATTACCTCGATTTGGTTAGCTAAACAATAACAAGGGTTTAGCTAACCAAATCGATGTCATTTCAATCATCGAACAAATGTATTACCCAAACAATAAGCGACAATCATAGACACGACGATAATACCTTGCAATCATTACAATCATTGCCGACAGTGCTCACCTTTCTCTGTGAAAGGCCAATTTCCACAAACCTTAAATCTACTTTTTTTCTCAACATTACCAACCTCATTATAATATGCTTGTTCGATGTTAGATGTTTTTTTTCTCATATACGTTTTAGTTTACGTGGTATTTCTTATATGATAAATACATTTGAAGAGGCTCTAACTTGAAATATTTGATTTACACCGAAAATGTTCGCTGTGGGGAATGCCCAACTAGCTGGCCGGTATTATCCGATTTCCAAATTTGGGATATCATGGTATAGAACCGTCTTCAGCTCACCATCCTAAAAAAAAATCGTCGATCCACATATCCTGAATACTGCTTTTCACAAATGAGACATTGGTGATGTCATTATATGGGTGGAACAATAAGCAAGGTGAATGGAATGGCATGTAATGTATGGAAAAGTTAGTTATTAAATTAAATTAATGCAATTAATTATTAATTATTATTAATTAGTAAATGTATTATTTATATTTCATGTATTCTGTACGTTTCAGCACAGAGAGCTGAGGCAGTAATTTTTCCATACTGTCTCAGCCCTCCGTGTTATATAACAATTAAATAGATTTATCATACTTAAAGGGAATATTAACCGTTTGATTTATTTTCTGCACTATTTTCTGTTTATTATTTTGAAAAAGTGGTTATTTCATTGATTTGTATTATATACAGACAGAGGCAAAACTATACAAAACTCTGAATGTTGAAAATAAATTAACCACTATGACAATTGTCTTAAAAAATTGAGGGTTGCAAGTTGCGACCACTAACTAGACCGTCGTTGGGTGCATGAGTTAACTGCTAATTTGGATACCATTGTATTAAATATTTGTTGATTGTGAAGGATATTAGGGAATAATAATAATAGACAGAGTGCAAGAAGTATTTTCTAAACCATTTTGTCAAAAAGCAATACTAGATTTTGGTGCCAACCGAAATTTGTTA
>JAXIVJ010019611.1:0-18537 GCA_036785665.1 Chirona hameri | reverse complement strand
TCGCTCTCGCTCTCGCTCTCGCTCTCGCTCTCGCTCTCGCTCTCGCTCTCGCTCTCTCAATCTCTCTCAATTCAATCTCTCTCAATCTCTCTCAATCTCTCTCAATCTCTCTCGCTCTCGCTCTCGCTCTCGCTCTCGCTCTCTCGCTCTCTCGCTCTCTCTTCAGTGGTCGGTGTGCAGCTGTGAGAGTGTTGAGATGCAGCCGCGCAGGCTGGGTGATACTGAGAACGGCCCCCGGTGGCCACAACCCGGCTGTCGACGGTCGCCCCGCGCCGCGCCCGGCCAGTCAAATTAGGCCGCTTGAATTGCCAGCCAGCGTTGGATGACGTCACACCGTGAAGGATGGGGATTGCGGATGTAGCGCCGCGGGTCCGCGGATCGGACAGCGCCGGGGCGCCGCGGGTCGGACAGCGAGGAGAGGACCCTCCGGGCCTGGAGTCACAGCAGAGGTGCGGGGGAATCACAGTTCAGGGATTCCAGAGGAACGCGACGCCATGGGTGTGAGGAGCCAAGTTGACTGGGCTGAATCACTGCGTCTCCCCTGGGTAGCTTCTTCAGATTCCACGGCTGGACTGGTCTGGAAGCATGTCTGGAAGCAGACGCGGACACTTCAGTAAAGCGTGCGAATTTGGAGTCCTAGGACAGAAGTCCCTGCTGGCCCGAAATTCCCGCAGGCTTGCAAACCCCTCTGGCCTGAGGACCCTGCGGTTTGGAATCCCTGCCGATCCTGAAACCCTTCGGGTGTTCTCTCTCTCTTTATCTGTCTCTGGATGCGGAGCGATCATCGCGTCCTGATGAATATCTGCCGTCCGATAATGAAGCTGAGTGCTCGGCGGGCGGTGGGCGGTCCGGCCGAGCGCCGATTCATCATCCGGCCACAATTTCGGCGGATAACAAGTGTCGGAGGAGAGGCGGCCGGCCCATTAGCCGCCTTCCTGGGCGGCGGGGGCGGCGCGGCGGGCGGCGGCGGCCAATCGGTGGCCCGCTCCAGCCGCCCTAATGAGCCGCCGCCGGCACCGGACCAGCGGAACAGGGGACCGCCACCGGACCGGGAGACCGTCACTGGAGGACCACTGCATCATGGGGCTGCCACCGGACCATGGGACCACAGACCATCGATTCACGGGACCACAGGACCGCCACCGGACCGAGAGACCGTCACTGGAG
Organism: Chirona hameri; assembly: GCA_036785665.1. NCBI lineage: Eukaryota > Metazoa > Arthropoda > Thecostraca > Balanomorpha > Balanidae > Chirona > Chirona hameri. The sequence continues at coordinate 17,370 of JAXIVJ010019611.1, read as the reverse complement.
GACCACTGCATCATGGGACTGCCACCGGACCATGGGACCACAGACTATCGAGCCACGGGACCACAGGACCGCCACTGGACCAGGAGACCACGGGCTGTCACCGGACAACAGTACCGCCACTGGACCGCCACCGGACCAGGAGAGCGCCACCGGGCCTGATGATCAAAGGACTTCCGGACCGCAGACCCTCGGGACCACAGGACCAGAGAAACACTGGATCACTACCGGACCAGGAGAGCGCCACCGGGCCTGAGGACCAAAGGACTTCTGGACGGCATACCCTCGGGACCATAGGACCAAGGACCACTGGATCACCGGACCACGAGACCACAAAGCGTCATGACCACAAAGCCACGTGGCTGCCAGATCACAAAACCATCTGAAACTTAGAGCGTAGGAGCTGAACCATCCACCATAGAGCCACATTGACAATGAGGTGGGGGACAATTTTGTAAGGTACCAATGTTTTGGGTTCATAAAAACAAGGATAATTTTTCATAATGTAAATATTTTTGTATTATAAAAGAATGAGAAATGAACTCAAAATTGATTAAAAACTAAAACAATTAAGCTCATGCCCTTGTAGTTGTGACGTCACCGGTCACGACCATAGTGAAAATCAAAAGTGCCGCCACAAATCACGAGTGTCGTGACGTCACAAACAAAATCAAGAAAGTTTGTTTTTAATATGAGAAGTTAAGAGGTAGTTTAAGGACAGAAGGCGGTCTAAGATGTGTGTGAGAAGTATATCGAAAAATCGAGAAAAATATGCTTAATTTGTTATCCTTAAAAACCCACTACCTGTCCCCCACCCCATTACAATTTCGAATTGTATCTCGTTAACAAATTGACAGTAACAATTAACGCAATAAAGGGAATGGACAGGTATGCAAAACCGTAGCACTGTGCACTAAGTAATGATTCGTGGTACCGAACAATTATTGGTATTCTGGGCAATACTGAAATCGATTGTGCACCTAGTCTTTCAATAACACTTATTTAAAACATATTTTTATTTTGCTGTTGGGCTGTTTCAGACTTTTCCACGCACCTCTCCCTGTCCTGAAAGTGTGCCCATATTATGTTCCACGGTAGTTTTGATTCTGGTTGCATTGTGAGTCTGCATTGTGGACGGTATGAACATTGCAAGTAAGTTAATAAATTGCTAACTTTTAGCACTTTTAATATTCAATAATAATAAATTGCTAAATTTATCAGATCTAAACTCCTCCCTAGGACACGCTTGTTACACGAACCTTAACCTTTGCGCTCCGGTCACGCGACCGCAGTTTATCGGCAGAAGTTAGCTGCAAAGTTTGCGTTCTCGGAATATTTTACCCGGTTCGCACAGTGTGTGACGTCATCACAGGTGCCACCACGGAGCGCAGGTCACTCTGGAGCGAACGACACCCATAGTGACGTCATCACAGGTGCCACCACGGAGCGCAGGTCACTCTGGAGCGAACGACACCCATAGTGAGTACGTCATCACAGGTGCCATCACGGAGCGCAGGTCACTCTGGAGCGAACGACACCCATAGTGAGTACGTCATCACAGGTGCCACCACGGAGCGCAGGTCACTCTGGAGCGAACGACGACCATAGTGAGTACGTCATCACAGGTGCCATCACGGAGCGCAGGTCACTCTGGAGCGAACGACACCCATAGTGAGTACGTCATCACAGGTGCCATCACGGAGCGCAGGTCACTCTGGAGCGAACGACACCCATAGTGAGTACGTCATCACAGGTGCCATCACGGAGCGCAGGTCACTCTGGAGCGAACGACGACCATAGTGAGTACGTCATCACAGGTGCCATCACGGAGCGCAGGTCACTCTGGAGCGAACGACGACCATAGTGAGTACGTCATCACAGGTGCCATCACGGAGCGCAGGTCACTCTGGAGCGAACGACGACCATAGTGAGTACGTCATCACAGGTGCCATCACGGAGCGCAGGTCACTCTGGAGCGAACGACACCCATAGTGACGTCATCACAGGTGCCATCACGGAGCGCAGGTCACTCTGGAGCGAACGACACCCATAGTGACGTCATCACAGGTGCCATCACGGAGCGCAGGTCACTCTGGAGCGAACGACACCCATAGTGACGTCATCACAGGTGCCATCACGGAGCGCAGGTCACTCTGGAGCGAACGACGACCATAGTGACGTCATCACAGGTGCCATCACGGAGCGCAGGTCACTCTGGAGCGAACGACACCCATAGTGAGTACGTCATCACAGGTGCCATCACGGAGCGCAGGTCACTCTGGAGCGAACGACACCCATAGTGACGTCATCACAGGTGCCATCACGGAGCGCAGGTCACTCTGGAGCGAACGACACCCATAGTGACGTCATCACAGGTGCCATCACGGAGCGCAGGTCACTCTGGAGCGAACGACGACCATAGTGAGTACCGAAGTAACTCGAACCCACATGTTCAGGGTTGGCAAGTCTCCATCCAGAAGATGAAGGGGCACCATGGGTAGATTTTATTTTATTTTCACCATGCGGTAGATCCGGCACGTAGCCAGGATTTCCTCCAGGGGGGCGCCTCGAAAGGACCCTTCCCGAGCGTTGAAAAAGCTTTCCTAGAATTGCTTTGGAACTGGGGTGCGGAGTGGAAAACTCTGACTAAAAATAAGTATAAAGAGTGGAAAATTAAACCAAAAAGCATATGTACCAGGCTTTATCACCCAATTACCTGCTCACCAAAATTTGTTATTACCTATGACAATGCTTACCTGTCTTTCCGTCCACAGGCTGTCCCTATCATTACATCCATAAATCAGTATCAGGTTTCCAATTATCCAATACATTTTAAAATAAGGAGGGGAAAATTCACAGTAAAACTCAGGAAAAAGAGTGGAAAAATAGTATCCATAGGGTGTCATATTCCACCCAAATTTCCCAATGCTAGGACACTGGAGGGGGGGGGGAGGAGCGGCCGCACCCGCCGCCCCTCCCCTCCCCCTCCCCTTGGCTACGTGCCTGCGGTAGATTAAGGTTCTACACATATTGGATTAAGAGCACCACGTCGGCTAGCAAGTCTCCATCCAGAAGATCTGTTGGTCATCATGGGTAGATTCAGATTCGGTAATGTACTACGTTAGCCTCGGATGTCCTTCCCTTGGTACTGGTTATTAGTTCCCTTAGACCCCTTGTTTTATTGTTGTTGTTTTTGCTGTCGTTGTACAATACCATTGTGCTTTACCATCTAGGGAAGTCATCATGATGAGTCGAGCCACAACGGGGTCAAAGTTTCAACAGGGAAAACTAAGACTTACGCACGTACGCACGGTTTTGTGACTTGTGAGGCACAGCTGACAGATGTACAAAAAAACACCCGACACGTATACTTCCCAAATAAATTTGAATGTCTCCGAAATCAAACAAGCAATAATACTATTGGAGGCATTCATTAGGTGGAGGCATTCATTAGGTGCTATTGGAGGCATTCTTATTGGTGTTTTGGCAGTGCAGAAATGCATGCAGCGGCCAAAATCAATGAGTTACGGCGAGTTCAATAACAGTAGTATCTGTATTCTCAAAGCCGAGATAATCTCCGTTTTAACTGGTACCGTTGCCTAATTTCTTATGCCCATCCTTTGTGTATGAATTCGACTGAGTTTTCTTTGAATTGAGTTGAATTTTAGTTGTAAATTTGGAATGCTTGAATTATTTTCATAATTGTATCATCACCATTTAGCCCCGTTAGGTGAGCCTTATCTTCTTGAATTTACATTTACCGGCGCCGCCCGCAAACCTTTGTTTACTTCTCATAACTTTGCACCAGCTCATTTTAGCTTCCCGGTTACCCACGAAAAACCACAAGTAAAATTAACAGTAGTTGTAACAAAATAATTATCCTATCAGTACATAACGTCTCTGAATCTGCGGGAGCTCCCGACCAGGGCGGTGCTTTTCGCAGTTGGTCCGTGTTTCTCTATGGGAAGCTTTACAAGGATCAGTAGATATGTATCTTCTTTTAATGTTGTGATTATTCGTGTTACTTCGATATATTATGCTACGCAATGACGTGGGAAATTGGAGAGGTACAGAGAAGCTCGAGCCCCCAGCTTTGGCATAGGAGGCTGAGCCCTTCCTCCAGCATTGGAAGGCACCGTCTGCTACCCTCTCCCTCAGTAGGTGTGAACATTGGCATTTACCTGACGTCAACAGTGCTGGCGGAAGGGTTGGCAGTTACGCCAACAGTGCTGGCGGAAGGGTTGGCAGTTACGCCAACAGTGCTGGCGGAAGGGTTGGCAGTTACGCCAACAGTGCTGGCGGAAGGGTTGGCAGTTACGCCAACAGTGCTGGCGGAAGGGTTGGCAGTTACGCCAACAGTGCTGGCGGAAGGGTTGGCAGTTACGCCAACAGTGCTGGCGGAAGGGTTGGCAGTTACGTCAACAGTGCTGGCGGAAGGGTTGGCAGTTACGCCAACAGTGCTGGCGGAAGGGTTGGCAGTTACGCCAACAGTGCTGGCGGAAGGGTTGGCAGTTACGCCAACAGTGCTGGCGGAAGGGTTGGCAGTTACGCCAACAGTGCTGGCGGAAGGGTTGGCAGTTACGCCAACAGTGCTGGCGGAAGGGTTGGCAGTTACGCCAACAGTGCTGGCGGAAGGGTTGGCAGTTACGCCAACAGTGCTGGCGGAAGGGTTGGCAGTTACGCCAACAGTGCTGGCGGAAGGGTTGGCAGTTACGCCAACAGTGCTGGCGGAAATTGAGCATGTTGCCAAGCCCATATTTCTTGTCTATATTTAATTAATTTTCATTTCAATTTCACATTTCCATTTATCCCTCAGCGTAGTCGATCCCTTTCCTCAACCTAAAAGTTCCTTCGTTATGAAAATTAAGCCGCATGAAGTCGCATAATATCATCATTACGCACGCAATATTATCATATGTACGATCTTTTCAATTGATAATGTGAGTGAAAAACCCGATTTTTAGACTTTCACTACTTTGATACTGGGGTTGTTCATTGACAAGTATGCACAGTATTGCGAGTAACCTCATTTGACCTTCTTTAACCGCGATGGATGTCCTGTTCCTGACGTTCCGTGTCCAGTGCATAATGTTAACTGCAGTAAATCAGCGGAAAAGGCGCGCCAACACACGCCGTACAGGCATTTTCACATTTTCCTGCTTATCCTGGGAGTACGGTCACCTGGGCGGTGCTCACCGCTCCTATTTTGACCCCATGAAAATGCAATACTTCAACTTACCGCTACCTGTACGGATACCTTCTGCGTAAACTAATTCACATTTTAGCATATCGCATGCAAATGATTGTGCTAAACGGTGAAAACAACGCTTCTTCGATGGCATATCGAGAAATATGACAAATATCTCACGGAAAGGCGATGTTGCCCCGCCTTACCTTATATATCATCCCTTCCCACTTATAACCGTGCGGATAGTCGACACCCGTTTCTGAGGTCACGACGGTTAACGATACCTACTTTATCTTATATGTTTCTTAATATACTATTCCAAGCAAATTCTGAACTTTTTTTTTGGGTAGCTCTCAGGGGATATAATAATATGATCTTTCAACAACAACAAAATGTTGAGTGTCGTTGCCCGGGTTTGTAATTACGTATATTATGTTCACATGCATACAAAATGTGTAACGTGTTGAAGATTGGAAACTCAAAGGCAGCGACATGTTTGATGCAGTTTTACTCTCGCAGCTTGCAGCAGGCATCTCTTTCAACACTGCCACTGTCAACACTGCCCTACTCTTACTTCCGTGCAACTTCTGTTTACGGCAGTTTTGAGATGGCCTTATTGTGCTTTGTCGGCTTCCTCCGTCTCGGCAGTTGGTCCGCGGGGGGCTGTCGTGGAAATCGCCATAAACTGTCCGCGCAACTTTTGTGCTGCCATTCATCGCCGCCCGGAAATGGGAGCAGATGACGGCAATGGAAAGCGGCGTCAGCACCGACACCCATATGGCGCCGTTTCGACACCGGGGAGCGTCCCGGAAGGCAACGACTTGAGCACGGTCACGGTGACGAAACTGACGCATCAGCGCACCGTCTCTGTGACGACATTGACGCACCGGCAACCGGTCACGGACACAGAAGTGACGTCACAGTGTCAGAAGTAGGACACCAGCGCTCCTCGCGGACCCACGAAGATCGACGCGACGAGAGCAGCAAAAAATGCCGCTCCGCACCAACATCGCCGCACAAATGACCGCCACGAACAAAGAGCGGCCATCGCGGCGCGCTGCCGCTCCGTGCGCCGTTTCGCTACATTTACACTGCTCCATCATTTTCCAGAACAATAAAAAATCCATTAGACTGAGCGTCTGGGCTCGGTGGGGCGATTGGAGCTGCGCGATGGATGGCTCGGCCGGCGGTGGCTCCATCAGCGCCGCCGCGCCGCCGCGCCGTCCTCGCCTCGGGAGTCACACTGCGAGCAATTATCGAGCTACCGCGCCAGCCTCCTCCTCCGACGCAGGGCAAAACCTCCGCCGAGCTGCGGCGCGCTGCTCCGCCGAGGGCCGGCAGACGGAGAGCGGCGGCAGAGGCGCGCTCAGGCGGCACTCGAGGTGGAGGCGGGGTGTCGTTCACCACTAAAAGCCTGTACTAAAATATCGGTATTCGGTCTCAAAGCTTTTCAAATTTTGATCACAGGTACCGTCATTCAGGGTAACTTAGAATACTTTTAGGACATTTTGGTGTACCCTGTTTTTGTTAAGGCCACAAATACAAATATGGCGGATGCAAAATTGGTGGGCAGACTGGCGCTATTGCTTGGTGGTTGCAGTGTTGACATTTTGTTCATTTAAGGTTGTTATTTTTGAATTTCTAAGATGGCTTAAGTTACCCGAATCGGCTAACTTTAATCACTCCGCGTTACAGATCGGGTTTCTTGGCGATTTTCGGGCAATGATCAATGCTAATTATGTTCCCATCGACTTCAACTAGAAAAAACCTTCCAATAAATGCATGCATACACACAATATGAAAATCTAGTGCATCAGTATGCTCTGATAATGCCAAAATGTCAGAATTAGAGATGGATTTTTTAAAAGAAAAACTTGGTGTCGATATCAGCATCGGGATCGGCAAGTCATCGTAGGTATCGGCATGATATTGATACGACTCAAATTAGTATCGCCAGCGTTATTGATAAGCGCATGCGGCCCACGATCCTGTCATTTTCCATTTCCTGAGTTTCGTCCTAAAGCTGTACCTACATTTTTAGCTGGTACAATGCGGCAATGTAGTGCTTTATTACGCAGTGGCTTTGAACTATAAACAAATACAAAATCAAACAACAAGGATTAGAAAACGTATTTTCGACCCAAGGGTAGCATTTCAGACATCGAATCCCAAACCCGATACCTATAATCAACCGGTCGTCATGGCGACGCCCCCCTGGTGCCGGGGGGGGGGGGAGGAGGCGTCGGCGCCCCCCAAGATCGCTCCAGTCCCCCAGATCGGCAGGATTTTGACATTAGCCATATGGGAGCGGGAGCCAGCCATCTGGCTGGCCCCACACTCCAAATTTGTGGCGACGCCTCTGGCTAAAGTTACCCTGATGCCAACTTTGGCCACTCCTAGTGTTGTATTTTGTCGTTTCATGAGCTGGTCCCGGAGAGTAAAAGTCCATAGGTGGAGAGTAAAATTGTATTGTCAGGAAAATTAAGATTTTCATTTTTGTTTTAATTATTTTACTTGGAAAGTAAAAAATCCTGATTTGTACTAGATATTAAATCCTTGTAAGGAAAATTGAATTATATTTTAAGTACAATGTCGGTAAGATCAGGTAAAAGGGGAGCAAATTTTTTTCTGAAAAATTATGAAGAGATCAAAATTCTTTGGACCCAAAAAGTCCAGAAAATGGCCCAAATTCCAAGGCTGGCCACCCCTCTCCACCTTTAGCCGCAGCTACAGTCAAGGGAACAAATAAATAGTGTGTACTCATTGTACTCAACTGAGTACTCATTAACGGTGGACGCTCCATGGGCTGCACTCAAGTACTTAATTCAATGGGGCAAACCATGAATTCTTGGCCACGAGTACCATCAAATTAACGTGTTTAAAAAAAGAAGAAATTTTAAGGGTAACTATAGAAGTAAAACAATACTATTTCTAATTTTAAAAATACTTTGTGTCCAGCCACACCTGACCCTAAGAACTTGTAAATTACAGCAATGAGGTTCATATTCTTCGTTTTGAAACAGAGCGTGCACAATATTAACTTAAATTACGATCTTCAATTTTGCTAAAGTTACCCCTGATGGCTTAAGATACCCTGAATGACGGTAGTACATTTGATCGCACTGTGCTCCCCCTGGATCGTATGCCTGGGTACGCCCCTGACTCTCCGCTGGAAGGCCGGCTGTCCCATGGAGAGCGAGATTCGCCGCTGATGATGCCAGACTTTTTGAGAACTGGAACTTCTCGGACCTTCATCACGAAAAATAAATTGGATAGATCTTTTGATATGCTGTAACCGACGGCTATAACAAATTGGAGAGATGCGAGACAAAATGGCGGTGGTTGTAATTGGCGTGTCCCTCTCTCCGGCTCGCTCGCTCTCTCGCCGGCTCTCGTGGACCATGAGGCGGTGATTGAACCGCGCTGGGGTGATTTATCACTTCTGTGGACGTCTTCGCTCAGCAGCAGAGGTAATGGCGCTCCCACCAGTACCACCAGTACAGCTGCAGCGCCACCAGCGGGGATGATAGTGGTGGAAGCCATGTGGGTGACGAAAACAACACCAACTGGGGTGCAGGAGAGAATGCGCAACGTGCATGCTCATCATTTCCCCACAATTCATGCAAACGTTTTGAGTTCAGGCACTTATTATTTTATTATTGTATTATCGTTATTTGTACCTGAAGCTATTTGTCCGAATAAAATTGACTGTTCCAAGACGCTGGTCAAGAGACTCGTGGAAATAAATACATGCTGATCATACAGAGCTCATTTGGAGAAGAAACAAGGCAAGCTGCATTAGTTTTAAATTTCCTCTTGGAAAGACATGAATTGAAAACTTGCCGAGCTGTTAGCTTAAGCTAGTGTGTTTTAGTCCCGCATTTAGTTTCCATGCGTCTTTTTTGGTTAGTTTATCTTTGTAATATCATCAGTATGCTGCAGTGACCGGTGGGAGGTCGCAGTACTGTTCCTTGAACAGCGTAACGTCTATTTCAGCCGATATTTTGCTCCAAACATGAATCCATCTCTTGAAATCACATTAGGTACAGAGAAACTGCTGGGAGGTAACATGCAACCCGAGTTAACGGTCATAGGAATCTATCATATAATTTGTTTACAAATCCAACCAGAATTTACCTGTTTACGTGTGCTTTGTGGAAATACCAAAAGTAAAACACTTTTATTACCGAGCGGGCGCCAAGTACCCGTGAGGTTTCTCGTCAACTTACTAGCCAAATTTACATTTGACCCGGCCCGACCCGGCCCGATCCGGCCCCACCCGGCCCGACCCTGCCTGACCCGGCCATACAGACGCTTTTCGGAAGCTAATAACTTTGCAACCACCGGGCCTGGGCCTCAATAGACAATAGACCGGGTCTGGGCCTCAATATTATGAATTTGACCGGGCCTGGTCCGGGCATGGGCTTGGTGTTCATGGGCCCGGGCCGGGCCGGGCTGGGGGCTGGCTGGTGGGCCCGTGACGAACACTGGTGTATGGTATCAAATTGGTCAAGTCTCAATTTAAAAATGAAATCACAACTTTTCCTATTTCGAAAATTATTTGTTGGGCAATTTAACAAACAGGTACATATACTTTCTTCGGAGTTCATGATCGGTGTTTTCTCTTCACTATTTGGAAGCGCGACATATCTGGCGCTTTTCTTTCTTTTGATAACGTCTCTGATTGGTCCCTGAAACAAATCACCGACACTAAATAGGTCGCCGTTGCGTGCCCAAGTGAACTTTCGATTTCATTGCCAGTTTTATAATTGCTTGTTGATTTTGTTAAAATAAATTATTATGTTTCATGATAAGCTAAAGCATAGTGTTGTATACAGCCAGAGACAAAACTATACACAACGCTTAATGTTGAAAACAAATGAACCCATTTAAAACAAATATTGTGGGTCGCAACCACTAACTAGGCCGTCGTAGCGTGCCCAAGTTAACTGCTAATTTGGTTACCTTATTATTCAATGTTTGTTGGTTGTTAAGGATATTAGGGCACATAATCACAATAGACAGAGTGCAAGACATATTTTCCATCCAATTTTGTCAAAAAAGCAATACGAGACAAGCCCGGAATTCGAAATTCGTTACCAAGTACTTGCAAGTACTGGTCGTTATAAGCGTGAAACGCATATCAACATTGGCTTGAAATATCTCTCGGTAGGAATTGTTAGATGCAAAATGTGGTAAATTTACAATATATTTTGGTCTCGTCTATCGATTTCAAGTAATAACTCCATTTTTGTGGAAAAAGGTGAATATTTCCCTTTAAAGTTCGTCATGGACGAGACGCGTAGCGTCGAGTCTATGACGAACTTTCATTATTGGAAGAGCCCTCGAATTGATTTATCATGCAACTCAACAATTTAATTCATTTTTTTCTCTCAAAAGTTCAAAAAGCCTCGCCCATAGCAAAGTAAGCATCCAATGACCCAATGAGGATCACCTACTTTGAGGTCATTTAACTGCCCATGATCACATCCAAGAGACCATGGCGACAGTTGAGCATATGCAGTTATAGATGAACACGAGTCGCTATGGAACATGGTCTTTCAGTTGATGATAAAGGAAATTCATATTTAGTAACTGAATTCGGTGTATTGGGTCACCGTTGGAATGGACAAGTTTCACGTTGTGTTTTTTTTGCATAAAATTAACCAGAATAAATATAATATACTAAATTTCAGTCATTTTGCCGAAAAATGCATAGTTGCAGTACAACAAATTAACGGAGTTTGCAAAAATCCATTGTTAAAATGCTCTTGATGCGCAAACGATCGTGACGTCACACATGATGTTTGGCGCAATGTGACCATGGTTGATCATCTGCCGTAACCATGATCATAACTATGTTCTGGGAGGACGTATTTTGTCAACTACTCAATGGATGTGTTTGGAAATTTGCACATACAAATGTTGGTATGTTACAAGTGTCATATTTAAGTTCTGAAATTAGCAAATGTCGAGTTCATGAGCAGCCTGCGCCAACGAAAAACCCTGTTTTCCCCTTTGGAACAAACGGACAATGATTGTATACTTGTATGGCCTTGAGGCAATGCACCTCAGTTTCCACCACTGTGCGAGCACCAATGCGCGTGCCTTTGGTCAAGTTAACCCGCCAGTGGCTGGGAGGGGAGGGGGGCGTTTTTCGCCAACCCCCTGGCGGACTTTCGCAATAGCTCAGAAACTAATAGCGCTATCGACGTGAAACTTCAGGTACCGTCTCCTAGATCAATTATACGTCCTCTGTGCGCAAATGAAGACATTTTGTCGATTTTTTATCTCGAAATATAGCGAGTTTAGTGACGTCATTTAGTGACGAATTTAGTGACTACACACGAGTTTGACACAAAAATCAGCTAAAGTTTGCCAGCACGAAGAAATGCCATATTTGAAGGGAAATGCAATCGAAAAATGGTTAAAGATATACAATTGCAAGGGCTACAAACTGGCTATCTCAGATTTTTGAACATTGTGGTTTTGACCACAAAAAATCGCATTGTTTTTTAAATGACCTCAAAATCTACATTTTCAAATATTTTGAACAAACCGCAAGACATATTGAGAAACCACATGTAGGCAGTGCCCAAACCAAATTTAAAGGCAATATCTTTATTTTTGACTGACTTATCGCTCCCGAAGTATGGGTAATCATGACGTCATATTTTGAAATTGCGTTTTTTTTTTGTTTTTAGTGACCAGATACAAACAAATAATGCCAGCATTGTATTTCTGAGACAAAACTTTGTCAAAACTGACAAAACACATGCCTTGTTTATTTACATTTATCAATTTCACATTTTAACTTGATTTGACCTGACCTTGACCTTATATGGTGTCAGATTGTGAAAATGACTGCTACTATCGAATTACACATGTAAAATAACCCATACAACATGTGTCACATGGCTTTCGTAGACCTATGACCTTTTGTGACCTGACCTTGACCTTTACCTTTGCTTGCAATTTCACTTTTGCTTATGCTGGATATGTATTATACCTTTGAGAGCACCTTGTGCGATAATAGTCGGAATCTAAGGCTGGATGGAAAGTATGGCCAAACAACTAAAATATCACAATTTTACCTTTTGACCTGACCGTGACCTGACATGTGACCTTATTTTGAAAATGTTGTGTATGCTTTGGATGCATCTCGTTGAGAGCTTTCGATTGCCGCATTGTGCGTCTCGCTGCGGTTATAGGTTCGGAAGATAACCAGGGGAAGGCGAAACACGCCATCCCCAACCAATGGCGTTCGGCTGAGACCCCAGGCAATGCCGGGTTAAACATCCATGTACCTATAACGAATATTTTTCAGATATAATATTACTTCTCGGCCTCGTATGCAGAAGCCTACGATAAAGTACTTGGCTTGCCAAGCAATCAATAGGTAGTTGATATTATGCGAGGTATAGGTGGCATTATGCGAGGCACTTGGGAGCTTTTATAGGGCAGTAGGGACTACATCAACTAATCACAAGCTGAATCTTCGAAAAAATACCCGCTCGCCTATTAATGGCGTTCGTTGGACGACTGAATCATCATGTGTGACGTCACACGATTGTGACCAATCAGAGGGCAACACGTATACATAGAGTGATTAGTGTTTTAAGGTATTTACACAACTTTTTCAGAAAAAATAACATGGTCTTTTTTATGAAAAAATATATACATTATATAAGTTTACAAAAATTATATGGTTACGCGATATGAAACTTGTCCATTGTGCCGGTCTGATTGCCTGTCTGATAAATGTTTTGTTACGCATTTCTAAAAAATCGTGTGACCTTTAGGTTTTACTTTATTCATTGGGTTCGCAGCTCAACAACTGCATCAAGTATAGGCAAGTTTTGTTAGTGTAAACCGCAAGTTCAACATAACTATACCCAAGGTAAATTTTGTCTCCAACAAAAAGTATTTTCCTGAAGATTTATCATTTTATTTTGGAATATAACGGGGCCAAAGTTCCCTACATGTATCCGTTATGATGGGCTGGGTCTAAGATATAAGGCATATATTTGCAAGCCGTTCTAAGAACACTCAATATCCCAACAACAACAACCATCTCTTTCCGCCTGGTTCTGTTTACTGCTAGCCCTTCCCTGCTCCTTCCGCTGCCGACTACGTCTGGTCGTCATGGCAACCGGTAAACGCAGAGACCAATCACAGCAGGGTGCGGACCGCCCGCTGGCCTCCGCCCCTCGGCAGCCACAGCCATCGTCGGCGCACCCTTCTGTCTCCTCTCTCGACCGTGGACACGCCGAGCATGCCGTCTATACGCTGCGCTTCGCTGCGCTGCGCTGCGAGCGTCTGCAGGGCTGCTGGAGCTGACTAATGTGACTGCTCGAATGGCACCGGTTACTGGACTTCCCACGAGGCCGTTCCTTGAGCTGCCTGATGCCTCTGCCCGCGCTGGTGCTGTTGGCTGTGCCGAGCAGAGCAATCGTGCGCTAACGAAGCTCAGCTGAAGCTCAGTTCAGCTCCCCTGCTGGCGCTAGGCCAACAGAGGCTAATTAAACGAGCTGACTGGAGGAACCTGTTGACTGTAGCCAGACCGATGCATGTAGAGGGGAGAGGAGAGGAGAGCTAGAAGATGAGAGACGAGAGACTGGCACGCACCCGGAGCTTCCCCACAGGAGGCAGCGAAAATCGGCTGTGAGTTCCCTAAGGTCAACTGCAGCCTACAAGTTAATCGAGGTGAACTTTCACACTTCGCTGGCGGTCTGATATGACTCTGTCATGCCCCGCAATAACGCAATTAAGGCCAACGTAATACGTCATAATTTTGTGTTGAGCCTTGAAGATCATCCGGTTTTTACATTTTCTCCACATGCAACCACTTTGTTTTTAAATCACATCTGATTTTTTTTTTTTCAGAAGCATAAGTTCCATTTTACATGGTTCTTTGGTTACATCTTCATGTACAGCACATCACGTGAATTCATCACGTGGGTTCATTTGAAAGCTTAAAGAAATCTGGGTGCAACCCAAATTAATTTTAGAAATAAAATCACGATTATTTCTCCCAACACTTTCATTATACGTCTCTGAACTAACAGCTCCCTTTGATGGCATCTCTGACGAGACACAGCCAACATCTTGCGTCAGACAGCAAGTACACCATGTGCGACGTGCGTATGCGTACCCCCACAAGGCGCCAGACCCCCCCCCCCCCCCGCCGTACCGTACCGGGTGTCGGACGGCTGATGGCAGCAGCTGGGGATGCGGCGGGGGGGGGGGGGGGGCGGGGGTAACTTCGTGACGCCATTTGGTCGGCGTGCTGCCACTGAGGAGCCGGCGAGAGAGAGGGAGAGAGCAACAAATCATAACTCACCTGGCCCGCTCCTAAATGACTTTACGTGTCCGGCCGAGAGTCGCTTTTGGGGCGCGACGGCCGCATCGGCTGCGGCTGCGGCGGCGGTGGTGGCGCTCCCCCGTTCTGAACTATATTTCCCATATCCCCATCCCATTTGGCCCCGTGGTGCGCGCGACACACGGAAAGGGCCTTCCCACTGCGAGTGTAATGGAATCAGGAGGCCCCGCTGCTACCAGACTCACATCTGTGCGGAATTAATGGAGCCCATCAGATGAAAAACAATGCCAGCCTATCGTCACATACCTGGCCCGGCCCGCAGCGCCACTGAGCGATTCGCCGATTGGCCACACGGAGTTTCAGAGCCGAGCTCGATTTCCGATGAATCCGAAATTCGGAGCCCGTCCGGTGGCGGGCGCGGCGATGCGCGGCGATGGACGGCGATGGACGCCTGCCTGATGGAGGGTGGGTGGTGGGTGCGTTAAGCGGCTGACCGTTTTTACCGCTGGTGAGCAGCTGGTCGGAGGCTGACGGCCAGTCAGAGCTGTCAGAAATCAGCGCCGGATCGCGCCCGTGGCGCATGCAGACGCGTTTCTTATGCCGATTGCTGATTGGCTGGCGGAGGATCCTCGTTTGATTGGCTCATTGTCCGGCCACGTGAGAGAGCGGCGCGCGAGAGGTGCGCGAAATGCTTAATTAATTTGATAAAGATCTTCAGAAATAGACAGACTCGCTGTGGAAATAGTGGTGGTGGTATTGCACCGGTTATATGCCTAAAGTTTCCGGATTTTATTAGCCGTTGTGTAGCCCGATGATGCTAAAGCATCACACTTTGTAAACATCTCGTATGCATACAGACATGTGCCGTGACCAAAAAATAGGATACGCAAGATCCCACGACCAAATTAATTTGCAAGATCCAGGATCCACAGGATCCTACCACACAATTTATCCAGAAGATCCAGGATCCACAAGATCCTACCGCAAAATTTATCCAGAAGATCCAGGATCCACAAGATCCCACGACAAAATGATCTTGTAAGATCTAGGATCGGCCGGATCCCTCTTGCGATCGGATCCCTCGGATTGGATCCCGGATCCATTCCGAGCATCCATTATCCGATCCATTATATCTGGATAGCAAGATGAGATTTGTTGATTGTAATACTTCTGGAGTTACTAGACAATTCACAATACTGAATACATTTTAAACTAAATATGAATTTTAAACAAACTACACAGTCACAAACTGTAAGTTTCTTATAGTTATGACATGTCAATACATCCTCATCTCTCTGATGTTTCTTCATACCACTTAAAGGGAAATAATGACCTTTTCCCACTTGAAATCGCCAGACGAGACCAAAATATATTGTAAATTCATCACATTTTGCATGAAAACTTTCCTACCGAAAGATATTTCAAGTTATAGTTGATAAGCGTTCCACACTTTCAACGATCGGTACTTGCAAGTACTTTTGGTCCTCATCAAACTGCGGCCTTTTCCCGTATTGCTTTTTTACGCAATGGAGTGGAAAATATATTGTGCGTTCTGCTTGTTGTGATTATATGCCCGGCGATCTTCTAAAACTAACAGCGATTGGAAAAAGTGGCAATAAAATCGGAAGCTCATCGATGCACATCAACGGCGGTATAGTTAGTGGTTGTGACCCTCAATTTTTGAAAATTGATTCATTTGTTTTCAACATTAGGAGTTTTGTATAATTTGTCTGTGGCTGTATATAACACTATGCTTTATATTATCATGAAAAACAATAATTTTTCCCCAAAAAAACTAACAAACAATAACACAAAACTGGCAATTAATTCGGAAGCTCATCGATGCACATCGACGGCGACCTATTTAGCGTCGGCGATTTGTTTACAAAGTCATTGTGATGCTTCTCGGCGCACTTAGCCATTGTGGCGAGTTGTTCCTGATTAGTATACCCAAGTCCCGTAGCAGGCTTTGTTAATGACGTCACTGGTGCCATTCTTGTGTAGCATTGCAAAATATATCTGATTTTGAGTTGAAAGCTAATTAATAATAATAGACTAATAATAGACTTATTCAAATTATTGTTAAGTTTGAATTTTCTTGTTAATCATTATTAAAGGTATTTTATCACTGTATTTCATAGTAGTTGACACTTCAGAAACTTATGACGTAATAATATTGTATCCAATATGCATTTCCCTCGCCTTTTGCTATTGTGGCGCAGTGCTGAGTGCTTTGCGAATACTGGTAGGGAAGGACGAATTTGTCAATGACCTTCATGAAGTACACAAGGTACTTCTTTTGTATTTTTTTCCAAACTTACAACTTTGAATTTGGGAATAATTTTATTTAATTCTTAAATTTAAATAAAATAAATTTAAAACCATAACGGTAGCCTAAGAAATTGTTACTAACAAAATCAAAAGGTCATTATTTCCCTTTAAACTCCTTGGAAGGACAATTATTGCAAAGCAGTATCGGATACAATGGAACAAAACTAGTACTCTAATTGTAATAATTTAAAGGTATGCTTAGTGGGTTTGATGGTGCGCCCAGCATCATCATTAAGGATCTGCAAGATCCCACGGTAACTTTCAAGGAAAATATCCAGGATCCTGAAGATCCCACGACAACTTTCCACAAACAGATACAGGATCCACAGGATATAGCGACAACTTTCCACAAGAAGATACAGGATCCACAGGATATAGCGACAACTTTTCTGAAAAATATCCAGGATCCGCAGGATCTCTCGACAAAATGAAAACCAAAAGATCTAGGATTCAACAAGATCCCAGATATTGTATCCTAGGGATCCTGGATCCTGGATCTTGGTTGGATCTTGGCACATGTCTGTATGTATGA
>JAXIVJ010019610.1:0-18538 GCA_036785665.1 Chirona hameri | reverse complement strand
TAACGATGACAACCCGGCCTGCAGTAGTCCGGGTGAGGTCTATAGCCCAGCGCTCTCACGACGGAGCTAAAGAGCGGTCACAAAAGGATGGTTACTTTCAAACGATAGGTTAAATTCCATTATACATATACTTCTCACGTAACGAATGCTGGGACGAACCACAAAGTGCTCTTTGGCGCATTAATGCCTGCACAGCAGGCATTTATATTTCAATATACCAGTCGTTTCAATATTTTTTTAGTTTCATTGATTTCGCCTGATTGGCTTAATGCTACCGCCGCGTGAGAACAAATCGTGGGGTGACGCACTGCATCTGTCATTGGCTGCTGACAACATTACGACATGTCAACTGATTTACGATACTGTAACCTCAACAGCCACCAAACGACCACTGATGGGCGCAAATGATGACATCACTCGTATCTCTAGAATGTTTACCGGCGGTTTAGAGCAGCCTCAAAATCGATAGAGAGAATATTACATTTAAGGAAAATTGTTCATAGGATTTAAAATACCGAAGATCAAATGCGAATAAAAACATAGACCCCTGTGTTCCCAACTTAACCAGTATAATTACATAAAATATAAAATTACCGCGTGATAGCAGCACGCCTTTATCGCGTGATAGCATCACACCTTAATCGCGTGATAGCATCCTACCTTTCGGTTGTTACTGCTTACATCACTGTCACCAAATTTTATTTACAATCGCTACTTCTCATCCTTTTAGGATAATGTGGTTTGCGTTACGGTAGGCACAGTTGCTTTCGTTATATATTTATTCCGTTACTGCAAAGTATACACCAGTGTTGGCGGAAGGTATTTTCAGATGGGGGAGGGAGCAAAGAATGCCAGGGTGCCCCCTCGGCCAAAGCCCCCCCCCCCCCCCCCCCCCTCCCCCCAACAATTTTTTTTTTATTTTTATGTTGAGGGCCTCTAAATGGTCGCAAAAAAACGTCGGACAGGCCCATGTTGAAGTCTCAGGCTTGCCGATGGCCCCTGCAGGCCTACCGAGAGCCCCTCAGGCCGACTGAGGGCCTTCTGTCGGCCTTTGAGGGCCCCCATGCTGGCTGGGGTACCTCGGAACCCTCGGTCATTTTTTTCGGTAAAAAAAAACATTACGTACTTCTTGGAGGGCTCCTCTTACAAATGTATGGGGGTCAAAGTCATGTGTTTGCCTCCCCCTTCCCCCCCTCCCCCCCCCCCCCCCCACCCCAAAAAAAAACATATGTTTGCCTCCACCCAACTTCTTGACTGGGAGCAGCTGCCTACACAGCTCCCCTCCCCCTGTTCCGCCGCCCCTGGTATACACTAATAAGCATGCAGTATCGTCTGCAGTCGCCCCGGGTATACACTAACAAGCATTTATTATCGTCTGCAGTCGCCCTTGGTATACACTAATAAACATGCAGTATCGTCTGCAGTCGCCCCTGGTATACACTAACAAGCATGCAGTATCGTCTGCAGTCGCCCCTGGTATGCACTAACTAGCATGCAGTATCGTCTGCAGTCGCCCCTGGTATACACTAACAAGCATGCAGTATCGTCTGCAGTCGCCCTTGGTATACACTAATAAGCATGCAGTATCGTCTGCAGTCGCCCCTGGTATACACTAACAAGCATGCAGTATCGTCTGCAGTCGCCCCTGGTATACACTAACAAGCATGCAGTATCGTCTGCAGTCGCCCTTGGTATGCACTAACTAGCATGCAGTATCGTCTGCAGTCACCCCTGGTATACACTAACAAGCATGCAGTATCGTCTGCAGTCGCCCCGGGTATACACTAACAAACATGCAGTATCGTCTGCAGTCGCCCCTGGTATACACTAGCAAGCATGTAGTATCGTCTGCAGTCGCCCCTGGTATACACTAACAATTATGCAGTATCGTCTGCAGTCGCCCCTGGTATACACTAATAAGCATGCAGTATCGTCTGCAGTCGCCCCTGGTATACACTAACAAGCATGCAGTATCGTCTGCAGTCGCCCCTGGTATACACTAACAAGCATGCAGTATCGTCTGCAGTCGTCCCTGATATACACTAACAAGCATACAGTATCTTCTGCAGTCGCCCCTGGTATACACTAACAATCATGCAGTATCGTCTGCAGTCGCCCCTGGTATACACTAACAAGCATGCAGTATCGTCTGCAGTCGCCCCTGGTATACACTAACAAGCATGCAGTATCGTCTGCAGTCGCCCCTGGTATACACTAACAAGCATGCAGTATCGTCTGCAGTCGCCCCTGGTATACACTAACAAGCATGCAGTATCGTCTGCAGTCGCCCCTGGTATACACTAACAACAAGCAGTATCGTCTGCAGTCGCCCCTGGTATACACTAACAAGCATGCAGTATCGTCTGCAGTGGCCCCTGGTATACACTAACAAGCATGCAGTATCGTCTGCAGTCGACCCTGGTATACACTAACAATCATGCAGTATCGTCTGCAGTCGCCCCTGGTATACACTAACAAGTATGCAGTATCGTCTGCAGTCGCCCCTGGTATACACTAACAAGCATGCAGTATCGTCTGCAGTCGCCCCTGGTATACACTAACAATCATGCAGTGTCGTCTGCAGTCTCCGGGTTATAGCTCTACTTACATAATTTCGTTATAAACGTCGTCCTTATATGTCGTCATTACCGATTGATATAATATTTACGAAAGTTTGAGATGGGGTAAATATATTAATTAATAATTTGTTGCATTTTCATCTGACAAATCGTCAAAAAAATAGACGCTTCAAGTAAGGCTAGTTGTCGCAAATAATGTCAATAAGGACACGGTCAGCGGGAAGACGCGACGCACGTAGGACCACCCAACCCCATGAATAGTATTGTCAATGCCAACATTCTTTAGTTATGCTGTTATTTACTAGCATTGTTAATTTCCTCTGACGCTCATACTGTGGCATGTTTCCCGGTTGCAATATCATTGCATTCGTCGCTGGTTTGGAAAACCCACGTTGCTTTAGTTCTAGGTCAAGGAAAAACGGTGTCCATGAAGTCACTAGGAGGCAATACACAAATATGCATGCCACGATTACCCCCAGAGATGCTGCTTTATGACGGTTAGGGAAAAATATTGGAGTTTTGTATCACGTGATCATAAGTTATTAGCCGTTTTCACGAAGGTTTATTGCTCTGGAAAGTTTCTGAAAAGTTTCTGAAATGTTCTGAAAAGTTTCTGAAAAGTTTCTGAAAAGTTTCTGACAAGTTTCTGAAAGGTTTCTGAGAAGTTTCTGAGAAGTTTAAAGAAGTTTTGGTGTAGAAGTTTTAGTATATTATACATTCCAAGAAATAAAATAACTGATTTGGGCGATATTATCACTATTCAATAGTTATGGTAACATGTATTGAGCTCATAACAAGTTTATGATACAAAATTGACCGTTTTTAAAGAAGATATGCGTCTAGAGTCCATTCGTTCAGTTTAGCATACCGTCATGCTAGTTATTAAATCAAACAGCGTCATGGATCACAGGTCTGTCTGCGCATGCGCAGTGATGCGCCAGCATGGATTCGCCGCCGCTTCCGACCCGCGTGCCGCACGCACATGGACAAAGCCAAGCCGCACAGGCGGGCCGCCGGATTGGGCCGGATTGGGTGAGTCCATTGCGTCCAATTGCGTCACACGCCACATATAGTTTCAATCGTTCTGAAGTTTTGACAAGTTTCAGTCGGTGGAGATCTGACATCACAACTGACCTATCAATACTTATCTTGCTAATTACCACCAAACCGCAATTTTGTCAACATATTATATTCTTAACAACATATTACAAAATGCTGAGGGACATTTCAAGCAAAAAATCGCATGTAAAATTGTGTGTAGTTAAGGAATGGATCGTCAAAACTTTTCAACTAAGACTTTTATACCAAAACTTGTTAAAACTTTTCAATCTTTCGCAATAATCTTTCGTGAAAACAGATATTGTTTTAAAGTTATTAAAAACAGGTGAGTTACAGTAAAACTAAGAGAAAGTTGGCATACGATATTATCCCACGCACTGCAGGGGGTTTGCGCCGAACACGAACTGCAGGGGGGGGGATTTCCGCCCCCCCCCCCCGTGAGATCTCGGAAACTACGCTACGTAGCGACACAAAAAAACGGCATTTGATAGCATGATACATGTTCTATTGAAAGTATTCAGTATTTGTTTAGGTCAGGTAAAAATTGAGGTCACCAGAGGTCAACGAAGGTCAAATCTTCCAGTTTTTTTCTCCTGTTTTAGGACTTCGCTCCAGAACTTCCCATATATCTCTGAAACTATGCTAGTGTTAGAAACAAACGGAAAAAAGCAAACGCCAGCCAATGAAATTTTAAATCGACCAAATGTCCTCAAATCTGATCTCAGGTCAATATTTGAGGCTCCAGATTTTTTTTTTGCAAAATTGTTTTTAGCTATTAACTTGTTATTGAATAAAGATAACGGAAACTGTTTACGTTATTGTGTTTATCTTGTCAAGGCGCTTCGAATGATATAAATGGTGACCTTGTTAAGTCAACTGAAAAATTTGACCTCAGGTCAAGGTCAAGTGGTGACCCAAGTATGAAGTAGGGCATGTTGCATATGGAAAAACGTGTTTCGACGAGAAAACACATTACTGTCTGTTTTACCTCTCTATCTTCACTATGTCGGGAGTTATTGGCAAAAACAGTAATGATGACCTCGCATGACCTCAAATGACCCCATAGGGATCACTGAATAAAACTTACACTTGGATCATCAAGAAGATACTATAATAACATGATCCAGAAATAATTGGACTAATATCATGCATATCCTTGAAATAGGAAGCATTTGTATATTTCCCCTTTGACTTAATATGGGGAGGTTACGAAATTGACCTGACCTTAAGTCACCGACATCAAAATTCTGAGATTCACGAATTGTAAGTACTGATGCCTTCAGGACATCCTGTAAGTTTCAAACTAATCAGCGCAAAACTCTGGCTTTGGCACAACTGCAAAAAATTTTGGCAGTGGGGTCACTTGACCTGGTCTGGTGACCTGACCTGAGATGACCCGAGGTTGTTTTTGTTTTAAGTGTGTGCAATTGATGTCCTAACAGGTGTGCTAAAACCCGGTGGCGCTGCGCGCCGCCGTTTTTCCGCTATCTGCGAAAAACCAAAGGGGGAGCGGAAATCACCCCCCCCCCCCTGTGCGCGGGTTATAATATCTTCTTCTTCAATAAAAATACTGTTACGTAAGGTTCAACTTACATAAATGGATTATGCATACAATACATTTATTTGATCAGAGGCCAATTTCACAAAATAAAATAAAATTATAATTGCAAAGAATTTCTTTGTTATTACAGATAATTTGTACACATGTTTGTAGTTTGGATTTCACAAAATCTTCAGGGCAGTAAATCTCAATTTACTATTTACAAACTACTTTACAAAGATATTTCTTTGTAGAAATGTTTGCAATTGTTCATATTATATTTCTCAAAGGTGAGGAAGTGAGGAAATGTTTGCAATTACAAACTTGTAATTCCAGTGGGTCAGAGGTTCTGATTTTCAGAAACGTTGTTTTACTCTTGAGGTTATTTTCTTGGTGAGATTGTTACGTTCCCCAGGCTGTTAAGGTAAAGGTTTTGTTTATACATAGGTATAGCTGCCGAGAAAGAAAAAAATCCCGAGAGATTCGAACAGGAATCACCAGCTTTGAAGCCCACTGCACTTTACCGATTGCGCTATGTGAGGTGCGCCTCCGCGCGGAGAAACCGCATGTCGATAGAATTGCAGCGGTCAACGATGTCTTGTGCAATGTGCAGTGAACCTTCACTCTTTACGACGTAGAAAATCGGCTAGGTTAGGTGAAAAAATGGTCGAGAAATTCAACGATCTTTCTTTTGAGAGTAGTTCTGTTGTTATCATTATGCTACGCCACCCGGTAAATGGGCAAATTCTGCTTACTCTAATTGCTTACCAAGATGTATTTTTACGGAAGTTTCATTCAGATGAAATGTTAATTAAAAGATAATTTTTCCTATAACTCATTTTATTTTGACTAAAAAAATAAACCACCATGTTAATATTTGTTAAATAAATTAGTTAACAATCAAATTATTTGTCATTACCACCAACGTTAATACAAACGTTCTTGATTTCACATTTTCTTCTGTACCAAGATTTATGTTTACAATTGTATTACGAGCGAGCGCTTCGCGCTCGCACGTCCTTCCGTGGTATATGGGCAAAATCTTAACATAGCGGCCCGGCCCGGCCCGGCCCGGCCCGGCCCGGCCCGACCCGTGGCGACGCTTTTGAGAAGCTAATATCTCTGCAACCACACGTCCGATTGACAAGCTGACTTCTTTGATGAGCGGCCCCATCCCACCTACCCTGTCTGAGACCAGTGCCGACTCATGTGGGTGCCTACCACTGCGCGTGGCGCGTGCAGCGTGAGGGGTGTTGAAAAGTGTTTTCTTGCAAAAACTCTGCAACGGCTGAGCCGATTGCGTGCAAATTTGGTGTGTGGTTAGGGACTCCTCAGCCGCTAATTTTCCACAAGTCAGGGGTTGTGCCTCTGCCTCTGCACGTGCGCACGTGCACACCCCTATTCTATATCTCAGGAACGGCTGAACCGATTGCGTTATAATTTGGTGTGTGGTTAGGGACCTATCAGCCGTTGCCTTTCCACAAGTCAAGGGTGGGGTGCCTCTGCACGTGCGCACGTGCTCACCCTATTCTATATCTCAGGAATGGCTGAGCCAATTATGTTCAAATTTTGTGTGTGGTTAGGTACTTCTCAACCGCCAGTTTCCCACAAGTCAGGGATGGAGTTCTTCCGCACGTGCGCACGTGCACACCCCTATTCTACATCACAGGAACGGCTGAGCCGATTGTGTTCAAATTTAGTGTGTGGTTAGGACCCCTCCGCCGCCGCCTACCCACAAGTCATGGGTGGGGTGCCTCTGCACGTGCGCACGTGCGCACCTTTCGTGTATCTCAGAAACTACTTGCCCTATCGAGTTGAAATTCACCATACATTTCCTTCGTGCTCGCTCGTTCATCGCAGACTACGGCGCTTTACTGGTTTACAAGCGGTAATTCAGAGGTGGTGAATGTTTGTGAAATAGCTTTTTGTGAGGTTTGCAAAATTGTCTTGCGTTTGTAATCGCAAACATGTGTAATTAGTAACTTCTTTGTCAAATTGGCCTCTGCGTGGTGCATACCATCGTGGTCCGCGCCTGAAACCTTCTCCGATTGTTTGTTATAATTCGTGATCCACAAACATGTACTTACTTGTCGAGAAACAATGTACTCATATCTCATTTTGAATAAGTTGCACTGGTGTCGAAGCTAAAAAATGCCCAAGGATCTTAACAATTTGGCAGCAAGGTATGTAAATCTGTCGGTCGAAATCGTGTGTCCAGTTCATTTTTGTTTTAACGGTATACTCTTAGAGCTATCAGTTGGAAAGTCAATCGTAATTTCAGTGTTAAAAATTATTATGCTGATTAAAAAGTGATGTGTGTGAAAAGTGAAGTGAGATTAAAACGTGATTATGCTGACCAAAATCGTCATCAGCTATTAGCATATTTAAAGCCTTTTAGTATAAAAACAGCGATAAATAACACATATTTGTATTTGTCAATGCAAATGTCTTAGATTGAAATTTTGCACTTCTGATACAACCCCTTTCATAAGAGGCTAGTTGATTTTAGGATATCATATTTAATTTGACCTTTAATTTGACCTAATTTTAATTTGACCTCTCGATATTTATTTCTACATTATAGAGCACTGAAGTGGAAACAGCGACAGCAACGCAAATATCGTCACTTAACCGTCGCCCGTGCAGCGTTCGATCAGTGCGCGACCGTGCAGGGGGGTACAACCCCCCCCCCCCCCCTAGCGTTTCGCCCCTAATTGAGCTAGTGCTTCGATTAAAAAACGATCGTGTTGCTTGTCACGAGAGGAAGCCATTGACATCCGATGTTAAGGTCCTAGGTTATTAGGTGACTTCTGAGGTCATGTCAATAACCCAAAAGTCAACCAAATTGTAAATGCCTATAAATTGAATTTGATCGAGCTAGAATCGCGAAAGCGCATATAAATATGCTAAATAGGTCCAAATTTGAAATCAGCGTCACAAAATGTCCTAGAAACTGCCAAATTCCAAAAAGGTCATGTCAGGTCATATGAGGTCAATCAATCAATCAATCAATCAGTGTATTAAAAACCATCCACGAGGTGGCTATTCTGGTTTCATGTCAGTGTTACAAATAATATACAAAATACGATAAAAACGAGTACACTTCACTACACTACATCGGTAAAATCACACTTCGCATAGCGGTCTTAAAACCATCCAATGAATGGGCGGCACAAGCTTGTGGTGGCAGGCGGTTCCAGACAACTGCAGCCCGATACGAAAAAGCCTTCTGAGAGGCGGTCAATCTGCACTTGTGCAGGTGGAGGCTACCTCGATCAGAGGCGCGCGTCTCGCGCGTGGAAACAGCGGCACGTGGGGTGAACATAGCGCGTATCTCGGGTGGCGCTCCCTCCTCTCTGAGCGCCTTAAACACCTTTACGGCGTCGCGGCGCGCCACCAGGGTCTCGATCTTCGGCAATCCTAAAGAATTTAGAGCCTGGGTTATATGATCATGCTTTTTGAGTCCTGTGACGATACGAGCGGCAAAGTTTATCAGTTTTTGGATTTTGACCAGTTGACCCTTGGTCGCCCCTCCCCACACGCACAGGCAGTACGTGATATGTGGGAACACGTACGCCTGAATTATAATTTTAAGGGCTTCTGAGGTGAAGTAATGCCGAACTTTGTACAGAGACGAGGATACCGTTACATTTTTTGGAGATACTCGAGACATGCGCGTCCCATGACAGACCACGGTCCACCACGACGCCGAGGATTTTGATGCTGGTCGAGGCCTGCACCTCGGAACCATTTAATTCAAAACGAAATTTTCCCGTTTTTGCCAAATTTTTCTTTGAGCCAACAAGCATTTTTTTTTTTTTTAAATAATAAATTTAGTCCGAATGTTTTGTATGGATGGATTTCCGAGGTGACGACCCACGCTAAGCATAGCTTGTTGCGCAGGTCCTGACCTCACCACCCGATCGCGCAATTCCTGTTGGCCGGCAGAATTTAGCGACGAATTTCTGCCGGCCAACAATTCGCGCAATCGCGCAATTCCTGTTGCCGGATATGTGGGAACACGTACGCCTGAATTATAATTTTAAGGGCTTCTGAGGTGAAGTAATGCCGAACTTTGTACAGAGACGAGGATACCGTTACATTTTTTGGAGATACTCGAGACATGCGCGTCCCATGACAGACCACGGTCCACCACGACGCCGAGGATTTTGATGCTGGTCGAGGCCTGCACCTCGGAACCATTTAATTCAAAACGAAATTTTCCCGTTTTTGCCAAATTTTTCTTTGAGCCAACAAGCATTTTTTTTTTTTTTAAATAATAAATTTAGTCCGAATGTTTTGTATGGATGGATTTCCGAGGTGACGACCCACGCTAAGCATAGCTTGTTGCGCAGGTCCTGACCTCACCACCCGATCGCGCAATTCCTGTTGGCCGGCAGAATTTAGCGACGAAAGTTTTACGTGCCCGACATACCTGGACACGGTCCGCCCCGCTCACTGACGTTACCTGACCTTGAGTGCGACCGCTGCCACTGACCGCAGGCCATCCCAGTCAGGAGCAAACAGCGAGCGCCGAAGCGACTCGAACCCGGGCTGCCACACCGGAATAGGTCAGAAGTCCAGCGCTCTCCCACTGAGCTACAGGGGCGGACAAGCATGAAAGCAGTTTTCTTCGCGTTCATTTTGAGAGAGTTAGAATCAAACCAAGACTGGAGCTCACGCAAGGTGAGCTCCAGTCTAATTTTTAGCCCGGCGAGACCAGGTCCGTCAGGGGACGCGCAGTCAACGTGCACGGTGTCGTCAGCGTAGGAGATGAGGCGGCCATGGGTCAAATATCCATATAAATCGTTTGTGAACAAAATGAACAAGACTGGACCAATAATCGAGCCCTGGGGCACACCACAAGTCACGGGACAAGTCAACCGTCCACCACGCACCATCTGCCTTCGGCCGCTCAAATAACTCCTAAACCAGTCCACGTCATTTACACCATACCATGACAATTTTGTGAGGAGGAGGCCGTGGTCGACGCTGTCGAACGCCTTCGAGAGGTCCATCGTCGTTACCGACGATACAAGGCCTTCGTCGATGTTGGTGACCAGGCGCTCGACAGCGGCGAGCACGGCGTCCTCTGTTGAATGGCGAGATCTGTATGCATATTGGGATGAATGCAGAAGCCCTGTGATGTTTAAAAACTCGGTCAGTTGTGTACAAATTACTTTTTCTAAAATTTTAGACAAAACACTAAGCAAAGAAATCGGTCTATAATCGGACGGAACGGCAGGGTCACGTGACTTTGGGATGGGAACAATACATGTAGTTTTCCAGCAATCGGGGAACACTTTGGTGACGATTGACATATTTATAAGTTTTAGCAGATGTGGGCCGATAACTGGGAAACACTCGCGCACAGCCTGAAGTGGCACCTCGTCCAGACCAACAGCTCGCGACGCGCGCATACGTCGGATGCACCGGGAGAGCTCCGGAAGCGTCACCGGTCGGAAGGAGAAGCTGGCTGCGCAGACGGTGGGTGGTCTGGGCCTCTTGCTGCCGTCGATGACTGCGCTCCGCAGGTCGGTGGCGATGCGGGTTCCCACGGATGAGAAATGGCGGTTGAGCTCGTCCGCAGCCGTTTCGGCGTTCTCAGGGCTCGCCACAGATGCGCTCCCGGCCGGCGGCGAGGTTGCAACGGCAAACCTCTTGAAGGTCGGCCAGAAGCGACGGTGGCCACCAGACGCCATCTCCCCACACATAAACCCACGCCTGCTCGAGATGAGGCGGCTCTTGACGTGATTGCGAAGTCTGGTGAAGTCTGCCCTTGCCTCTGGTGTACGCAGACACAGCCAGGTGTCGCGGGCGCTGTCCCGCTCAGCCATCAGCGCTCGCAGGGACGGGTCGTCGGTCAGCCAGGGGCAGTGCGGCTTCGTGACGCGCGTTCTTCTCGCTGGGCAGTGGTTGTCCACCACAGCGTTCCAAACAGCCATGAACTGCTGCACGCACCCGTCGACGTCAGTGGCGCCATCTACCTGACTCCAGTCCGACAGCAGCAGATCATGACAGATTGCGTTCCAGTCTACGCGTCTCCAGCCGCGCTGAGTACGCCACTGGGGGTCCCTCCGCACCCGCCCCAGGCGCGCCCTCATGATGACGGGTTGATGGTCGCTGATGACGTCAGGGAGCACCTCGATCTCAGGCGCCGGTTCTCGCATGTTGGTGATGACGTGATCTAGTGCCGACGGAGTTGGGCTGAGGTGGGTCGGGCTGGTCACCAGCTGTACCATATTCAGCTCGCTAATAATGTCGGAGTAGCGGCGTACTTGGGACGAGCTGGTGTCCATCACGTTAAAGTTGGTATCGCCCAGGAGAAACACGGGCCTTCCTGCGCCGGCGGACTCTCGAAGCTGCTCCTGCAGGTGCTCCAGACTGGGAGTCACCGGGCTGTCGGGCGGGCGGTATATAACGCCCACCGTAATTGGTCGACCACCCGGCCACATTGCTGACGCCCACAGGGTCTCCAGAGGTCCGTCCGCCGGCGTGGCGAGTCGCTGAAGCCGCATTTCTACCCGGTGTAGGATCGCAACACCGCCTCCGCGGCGCGTGTCACGGTCACGTCTGAGAATGGCGTAGCCTGGGAACACCAGGAATGTGTCCAGAACTTGAGGTGTGAGCCACGTCTCTGATAGACAGAGTATATCGAGTTTGTGGTCGCTTAATAGGAGGTTGATTTCATAAGGTCAATGACTTCGGCTGACCTGTGGGGGAGAAGACCCCAGTGTGACATATAATTATGCAAAATGGATCCCATATTTGAAATCAGTGTCGCAAAATGTCCTAGAAACTGCCAGAAGCCAAAACAAGTAATATGAGGTCATCCTCATCAGAGGTCTGTGACCTCGATTGACTTCTGAAAAGGTCAATCGAGGTCAAAATCTCAATGGAAACCACAACTTTCACCTGGAAACACCTGTGCATATGCTCCTGAACAACACACACTCGGAAACTGCACAAGTTTCAAGGATCAATACTACGGGACGCCAGTTGCCTCTGGCATGACCTTGAAAAACAGGTCATATGTCACGGATCATGTGACCTACAGATTGCAAAAATGCAGAGTATGTGTCGAAGTGTTTAAACGTAGGCTACTGAAAGTTTCATCGTAATCCGTTGATATTTACGCCAGTTATTTCTGAAAAACCGAGGGGATGGCATCCACCCCCCTCCCCCCTGCACTGGCGATGGTTACAAAAAGAACATTCTCTTTGTTAAGACATAGGATATTTTGCTAGCAGAATTCCGCTGGCGAAAACTGCACGATTGGGTTGGAGATTCATGGACCACGCAACAGGCTCTTCTCATGGATGACTTTTTCCCATAAAAACATCAACATCATCACCAACCTAAAAGATCCGGGAAAAGAAATTGAAAAGCTAGTTGCAAGATTCACAGTAAATGGCAGGCTACAGATACTTCTTTTCTGCTATCATTCCAAGATCACGACGAAATGCGAAAAATCACCGTGAGCGCAAGACGCAAACTGCAAATTGCAAGTGCAAGGATTGCGAGTGGGAAGTGGGGTGAGAGCTGGCGCTCTCGACTGGCACTGGTATTGCACAGACATGCAACTGATGCATCTGAAAAAGAGGGATATATCCCATCGTTTTTCTCTTTCGCTGTCGTAATACGTACCGTTGGTTTGGAATGTCCATCGTGACGTTGTTATAACTGCCAGACTTCTTGGGCCACCTGGCAGCTGTTGGGTGTGTGCATGTGTTCTATGTTGAGAGCGCTTGAGATGTAACCAGTAATTAAAATTTTGAAAAAGGCGCGAACCGGATTCCACAGTCAGTGCCGTTCAGGGAGCAAAAACCTTGAATTGCTGAACAAGAAACACAATATTTTTGTTTAATTATTTCTTATCACTTTCAAACGTAATTGTACTGCTAGAAGTTGACATTTAAATGTTTTGCTTCAGCTTGCAATAGTACAGTATTGTAAAGGTCATGCTGCACAGTATTATAAAGTTTATGTCAGTATTATTCATTTTGTTTCTAATGATTTGTTAAGCTTCTTTGATTAGACATAGAAGAAAAAAGGGCAGTTAAACCGACTACTAGTCAATTTAGTAATCCCATAGTATACTCAGTATTTATGCGTTTTATATTAAATACGATAAGATACATTAAATTTCTGTTTTCACCAGCAGTAAGTCAAATAGAAAATGTAACAGACGTAACAGAAAATGTGAATGACGATGTAACCGGAAACACAGATTGACTTCTTGCTTTCCTCACCTTTCTCATGGAGTCGTGATACTGTCGCGCCATCACTCGCCAGTGCCACTTCTGTGTGCACAGCGCGCAGAGTGCGACGTGAGACGATCGATGGCGCGCCGAGTGCGACGTGAGACGATTGATGGCGCGGGATGGCGGATGGCGCACCTGAGACCAGACTCAGCTCAGTGTGCTTTCTGTGCCAGGGACTGGGGTTCAAATCCCCCGGCGGGCCTCTGAAAAAGTCGTCCCGGCCCCCATATCCCTCGGAACAGGGTGAGAGTTCCAGTTGGCGCCTTGGTCCCAAGAGGACATGCTGGTTGGTCCACAAACCAAATCAACTGAGCTCAGTGGGTCTCGCGCGGCATTCGTCACTGACGTCGGATGTCGCACGTGTCGCGACAACTGACAAACTGACGACTCAAGACTAGACACAAGGCAATTAGAGCCTTGGTCACAAGAGGATATGTTCAGGGGCGGCGCCACCGGGGGGGGACACGGGGGACGCGTCCCCCCTCCCCCCCGCTATCTTCAGATAGCGGGGTACAGTACCCCCTATCCCAGCAACCTTTGGCTGGAAAAAATGTACTTCGTGTATATAATTTCCTTCATGTGTCGCCAATGTTTTCCATGTTGAAGCTCAATCGAATTTGGTGACATTACATACCTACAAATATGACGATCCTGAGACCATTGACACTCTGCCATGCTGAAAATTATGCGTTTTCAATCTAACATGTGCATGGTGTGTACAGTAGGGTGTTTTATTTTGCACTTCCGTTTTTGCACTTCCGTTCTGTTTTGCATGCTGATTCCGACAATGAAGGCTGTTTTTGCCGCAAATGAGTGCTAAGTGTGGCTCTGGCTCATTTGCCTTTTTTGTTGCCATTCTTGCCCTTGCGGCCATCCTAAGCTGTTTCTGGATATAAGTCCCGGAAATTCGATTACATTCTAACCTAAAGTGGTGTTTGCGTCATCAACGTGTTTAATGGCACCTTGTGCTCGTAAATTATACCCAGGTCATGTCAGGTCACTGACCTGTGACGGCATTTTTAAGTCATGGTGCTCATTTTTTCAAATTTTCGAGTTCAGCAAGGAATTTTTTTACTAATCATACATGGCAACGGAACGAACATATCAACAATCGTTCGAATTCTGTAACAAAAAGTTCAGGAACAAAGGGCATAGCTGACTGTCACTTTTGACACAATAATGTTTTAAAATATAACTATTATTCTGTTAATTGTATTCCAATATGTAGGCTAACTTTTTTTCTTCTCCGTTTTCTCAACGATAGATCCAAAAATATTTGTCATTTTCGAAATAGCTGAGAGATTTATCGTAATTTGTGTTTATTATTCCCTAAAAACATTCTAGGAAAGCGGAAATGAAGCAGAACCCACGATATCTAGAAGTTCATATGAATCTGAGGTATTTGGCGGGCCCGAGGTGCGACGTTCGTCTGTCGATGGTGAGTAAGCCGTATGCGGTATAGCTTGCATGAGTTTGTTTG
Organism: Chirona hameri; assembly: GCA_036785665.1. Classification (NCBI taxonomy): domain Eukaryota; kingdom Metazoa; phylum Arthropoda; class Thecostraca; order Balanomorpha; family Balanidae; genus Chirona; species Chirona hameri. Next base: position 3,616 of record JAXIVJ010019610.1, on the reverse strand, counting down.
ACCAGCTGATTGTTTTTGTAAACTCGTAAATGTTATAAATTTGTTTTAGCCCGCCATTGGCTGGGGGCGTTTTTCCCGCCCTGACGGACTTTCGCAATAGTTCTGAAACTAATAGCGCTATCGGCGTGAAACTGCAGGTACCTTCTCCTACATCAATTATACGTATTCTGTGCGAAAAATATTTTGTCGATTTTTATCTGGAAATATTGCGAATACAGTGGCACCACAAAGATCAGCTAAACTTTGCCAGGCCGTAGAAATGCCATATTGAAAGTAAAATGCAATCGAAAAAGACCAAAAGATAGAAAATTGCCAGGGCTTCCAACTGGTGATCTCGGATTTTTAAAATTTTGTTTTATGACACCCCAAAAATAAAATAAAATATTTTTGGGATAAATATGCCCCCAAAATCTACATTTTTCAAATATAAAAAAAACGGAAGACATGTTAAGAAACCACATGTAGACAATACCCAAACGAACTTTAAAGGCAATATATTTATTTTTGACTGACTTATCGCTCCCAAAATATGAGTGACTTATCGCTCCCAAAATATGAGTAATATTTGTTAATTGCGGTTTTTAGCTTTTTTAGAATGGACTCTGGAGCCAGCAATTACCGCCAAGGAGAGCCTCTGCGAGACACTTAATGAAATTCTTTTCCCCATTTTCCAAATTTATATAAGCAATTGCGAAAGTTGTGTCATGCCGCGAAGCGGCGCGAAATTTTCCAGTTTTTGACACTAGATAGCTGGATTTTGACTGCACTGCAAAGGCAATTTTTACGATACATTTGCGAATTTTTCCCGTAAAGGGGGGGGGGTCGACCCCCCCCCCCCCCCCCCCCCCCCCCTCCCCCTCCTCCTCCACCGCCTTCTAAAAGTGGGGGAGTTTGTCAAGACCCCCCTCCCCGACCCTCCCGCCGGCGACGCCCCTGGCTGACAAATATTACAGCACACACTCTCCTGAGAAGAAATTTTTTTAATTGTTTTGTACTACCAAACCCCCTCCCCCCCCCCCCCCCCCCCCCGATTTAAAAAGCGCATCGGACTTATCAAATTACCATTTGTAAACCCAAGAAAACATTGCACCAGGTGGGTCAGAGTACAGCACCTTACCACTCATTATGACCGCGCCGACCACGGCTAGCAGGCGCTCCAGCTATAGCAGGCGCTCCAGGCGACGGCTAGCAACCCCTGGGCGGGCTCGAGGGCCCCGTTCACAGGCTCAATGACCCTCTGGATAAGCTCGAGCGAGCCCTGAACAGACTCAATGGGCCATTGACAAGCCGAGAGGCCACAGAGCAGACTCTACTAGCCCCTGGGCAGGCTCGAGAGGCCCCTGAACAGGATCGATGGACCATTGGGAAAGCTCGAGAGGCCCTCGAGAGGAACAGACACTAATGGCCCCTAGGCAGGTTCAAGAGGCCCTTGAACAGACTCAATGGGCCACTGTGCAAGCTCGGGAGGCCTCGGGGCAGACTATAATGGCCCTTGGGCAGGTTCGAGAGACCCTTGAACAGACTCGATGGGCCTCTGGGAAAACTATAATGGACCCCTCGGCAGGTTCAAGAAGCCCCAAAACAGACTATAATGAGCCCCTGGCCAGGCTCAAGAGGCCCCTGCACATTCTCAATGGGCCCCTGTACATGCTCGAGAGGTCACTGGGCAGGTTTGTTGGGCCGTGGTGGGATCCATTGACCCCTGGACAAGTGGACATGCTCTAGAGGCCTCTGGGAAGGTTTTGGGGGGCCCTGAGTGGGCTCAGTGGGCCCCAGGGCATGCTCTTAAAGTCCCTGGGCATGTTTTTGCGCCCTTACGTGGGCTCAATGGGCCCCTGGACATGCTCGAGAGGCCCTGGGCAGTTTTTTGGGCCCCTCGGTGGGCTCAATGGCCCTGGACATTCCCAAGAGGCCCATGGGCCGGTTTCGAAAGCCCTTCAGTGTCTCTGAGGACCCTTGACATGCACCAGAGTGACCCTTGCCTGGTTTGAGGGCTCCTCTGTGACTTTTTAAAAGCCATTTAGCTAATGCAAATGGTATATTGTTCAATATCGGCGGGGCCCCCTGTGACCCGTAAGGGGGGCGGGGAAAAATTTCCCTTCCCCCTGGCTGCGCCCCTGTCCAGAGGTATCAAAGGTCGAAAGGCTATTTTTTGGCAAAGCTGTTTTCCTAATTAGCATTTTATATAATAAAGAAGATAGGGCAATGATTATGCCGCCATTGTGTTTTTCCCGTCAAGGCGCTTCGAATCATATTCATGTTGACCATGTTAGGTCAACATGGAAATTTGACCTCAGGTCAAGGTCAAGTGGTTACCCAAGTAGGTCAAGTTGCATATTGGGAGACGTGTCTCGATTAGAAAAAACACATTGGTACCAGTTTCACTTATCTATCTTCATTCTGTCGAGAGTTATATACAAAAAGTGTTGCTGACCTCGGATGACCTCGGCTAACCTTGTAGGTGTCACTGAACAAACATTACACCTGGGTCATTATGAATGGCCTATGATAACATGATCCAGAAGGAATTGGGCTGATATCATGCGTATCCTCAGAATAGGAAGCATTTGAATATTCCCCATTGACTGATAATGGGGAGGTCACGAAATTGACCCGACCTAAGATCATCGGTATACAAAATCTGTGATATCTACAAATCCGATCTATATAGATAAAAATCCGAGTAGGTACCTATGGCCTTACGAAATACTGTAAGTGTGAAACCGATCGGCTAACAACTGTGGCTGTGGTATGACCACACGCTTTGTGAGGTGGGGTCACGTGACCTGGCCAGGTGCCCTGACCTGAGAAGACTTGAGGTAAACAATTTCAGACTATGTGGGTAATTGATGCCCAAACAGCTGTGCCAAATTTGGCTGCGCTGCACGACGCCATTTTCTCGCTATTTAGAAAAATACGGGGGTGGAAATCTCCCTGGAAAAATGGAAGTGGAAAAATTGGGGTAAAAAAAAAAAAAAATGCAAATCCGAGATAGTCTACCATACTATCATTGATGAATGTACTTAATTATCATTAGCATTATCATTGAATGATAGTACTATCATACATTTCTTTATTTATAATTTCCGTTCTATTGACGTATCAAAACTCGATTTTCTACTATTTAAAAAATAGACCCGTCTCCCTCCCCCCCCCCCCCCCCCCCCTCCCTATTAAAAATTGGTGGCGCCGCCCCTGGATATGGTTCTTGACACATAAACAAACAAACAAACTGAGCCTGAGTGCAGTGGGGGCGATAAGCTGGCCCAGGGGTAGAATGTCTGTTTCCTGTGACGGTGGCTTTTTCGGTGACGGTGGCTGTTTCCTATGACGGTGGCTGAAGCCCCGTTGGAGCACCAGAATAAAGTGTGACTTGGCGCCCAACCCTTGGCTCAGGTTGAGAGTTTCAGCAAACGTCTGGGCCCCAAGAGAACACGCTGCTCAATCGAAAAACAAACCAAAATTCGGCGAACTCGTCGGACGCCGGACGCATCGGACAGCACATCGTCCTCCCGAGATACACCTTGTGGCACTCCTCAGTCACTGACACGGTGTCACTGACACCGTGTCACTGACACCGTGTCAGTACGGTACCGTGTCACTGACACGTGTCACT
>JAXIVJ010019609.1:0-18539 GCA_036785665.1 Chirona hameri | reverse complement strand
GTCTGTTGTCTCTGACCTGCACTGTCTGTTGTCTCTGACCTGCACTGTCTGTTGTCTCTGACCACTGTCTGCCCGTCTCTGACCTGCACTGTCTGTTGTCTCTGACCTGCACTGTCTGTTGTCTCTGACCTGCACTGTCTGCCGTCTCTGACCTGCACTGTCTGTTGTCTCTGACCTGCACTGTCTGTTGTCTCTGACCTGCACTGTCTGTTGTCTCTGACCTGCACTGTCTGCCGTCTCTGACCTTCACTGTCTGTTGTCTCTGACCTGCACTGTCCGCCGTCTCTGACCTGCACTGTCCGCCGTCTCTGACCTGCACTGTCTGTTGTCTCTGACCTGCACTGTCTGTTGTCTCTGACCTGCACTGTCCGCCGTCTCTGACCTGCGCTGTCTGTTGTCTCTGACCTGCACTGTCTGTTGTCTCTGACCTGCACTGTCTGTTGTCTCTGACCTGCACTGTCTGTTGTCTCTGACCTGCACTGTCTGTTGTCTCTGACCTGCACTGTCTGTTGTCTCTGACCTGCACTGTCTGTTGTCTCTGACCTGCACTGTCTGTTGTCTCTGACCTGCACTGTCTGTTGTCTCTGACCTGCACTCTCTGTTGTCTCCTGACCTGCACTCTCTGTTGTCTCTGACCTGCACTGTCTGCCGTCTCTGACCTGCACTGTCTGTTGTCTCTGACCTGCACTGTCCGTTGTCTCTGACCTGCACTGTCTGTTGTCTCTGACCTGCACTGTCTGTTGTCTCTGACCTTCACTGTCTGCCGTCTCTGACCTTCACTGTCTGTGTTGTCTCTGTCCTGCACTGTCTGTTGTCTCTGACCTTCACTGTCTGTTGTCTCTGACCTGCACTGTCTGCCGTCTCTGACCTGCACTGTCTGTTGTCTCTGACCTGCACTGTCTGTTGTCTGACCTGCACTGTCCGCCGTCTCTGACCTGCACTGTCTGTTGTCTCTGACCTTCACTGTCTTGTTGTCTCTGACCTGCACTGTCTGTTGTCTCTGACCTGCACTGTCCGTTGTCTCTGACCTGCACTGTCCGTTGTCTCTGACCTTCACTGTCTGTTGTCTCTGACCTGCACTGTCTGTCGTCTCTGACCTGCACTGTCTGTTGTCTCTGACCTGCACTGTCTGTCGTCTCTGACCTGTACTGTCTGTGCAGGTCAGAGACAAACCTGCACTGTCGGTTGTCTCTGACCTGCACTGTCGGTTCTCTGACCAGCCTTGGAGTTTGGGTAATTTTCTGGACTTTTTGGGTCCAAAGAATTTTGCTCTCATCATATTTGTTCAGGAAATTTGCTCTTTTCGCCTGATCTTACCGACATTGTAGTTAAAATATAATTCAATTTTCCTCACAAAGATTTAATATTTATTACAAATCAGGATTTGTTTACTTTCCAAGTAAAATAATTCAAACAAAAATGAAAATATTAACTTGCCTGACAATACAATTTTACTCTCCACTTATGGATTTTTACTCTCCGGAACCAGGTCATGAAATTACAAATCCACCACTGTCTCTGACCTGCACTGGCCGCCGAAGCAGCCGGTGTAACTGATGTAGTTCAGTTGACGGCTAGCGTCCCAGCCGAACACCGTCTGTCCCAGCTCGCCCAGGTTGTTGTAGACGCCATTGTTCTCCTTCTGACATACCTGACACATGAGAGGTACACTGCAGCTGTTACCATCACCAGCACCATACAGCCACTGCGCACGCATGCCACCAAGGCCAGCCAATGCAAAACAAAACAAATACCAGGATGTCTCGTCACCAAAGCGTGATACTCTCAAATAATATTTCAAGAACACATTCCGTGTCCTTATGTGGCAAAGTCATACGCATCTGCTTGTCTTTTCCGACAACCATCACTACAGGCTGAAACACAGTCTTCGCGCAGCTGCGCGAAGTGGATGCGGGTGCCTATTCAAATACATTGAACGGAGGTTGCAACAACTGCACGATGCGCACGATGCGGGAATACAAAATCAACTGATGAAATATACCCATGTATTTGAATAGGCACCCGCATCCACTTGGCGCAGCTGCGTGAAGACTGTGTTTCAACCCTAACCATCCAAACGTTATTTTCCGGTTAAATCCGGCCCCGGTCACCACTTCCGGTTATTACAACCGAACAACCCGACATCCCGACATCCCTCACTACCGACATCCCGACATCCCTCTCCGCCCCTCACTACCAACATCCCTCTCCGCCCCTCACTACCAACATCCCTCTCCACCCCTCACTACCGACATCCCTCTCTGCCCCTCACTACCGACATCCCGACATCCCTCACTACCGACATCCCGACATCCCTCTCCGCCCCTCACTACCAACATCCCGACATCCCTCTCTGCCCCTCACTACCGACATCCCGACATCCCTCTCTGCCCCTCACTACCGACATCCCGACATCCCTCTCTGCCCCTCACTACCGACATCCCTCTCTGCCCCTCACTACCAACATCCCTCTCCACCCCTCACTACCGACATCCCTCTCCACCCCTCACTACCGACATCCCGACATCCCTCACTACCGACATCCCGACATCCCTCTCTACCGACATCCCTCTCTGCCCCTCACTACCGACATCCCTCTCTGCCCCTCACTACCGACATCCCTCTCCGCCCCTCACTACCGACATCCCGACATCCCTCTCTGCCCCTCACTACCAACATCCCTCTCCACCCCTCACTACCGACATCCCGACATCCCTCTCCGCCCCTCACTACCAACATCCCTCTCCACCCCTCACTACCGACATCCCGACATCCCTCACTACCAACATCCCGACATCCCTCTCCGCCCCTCACTACCGACATCCCGACATCCCTCTCCGCCCCTCACTACCGACATCCCGACATCCCTCTCTGCCCCTCACTACCGACATCCCTCTCCACCCCTCACTACCGACATCCCGACATCCCTCTCCACCCCTCACTACCGACATCCCTCTCCACCCCTCACTACCGACATCCCTCTCCACCCCTCACTACCGACATCCCTCTCCACCCCTCACTACCGACATCCCTATCCACCCCTCACTACCGACAGGGTGGAGAGGGATACCGACATCCCTCTCTCCACCCCTCACTACCGACATCCCTCTCCGCCCCTCACTACCAACATCCCTCTCCACCCATCACTACCGACATCCCTCTCCACCCCTCACTACCGACAGGGTGGAGAGGGATACCGACATCCCTCTCTCCACCCCTCACTACCGACATCCCTCTCCACCCCTCACTACCGACATCCCTCTCCACCCCTCACTACCGACATCCCTCTCCACCCCTCACTACCGACATCCCTCTCTGCCCCTCACTACCGACATCCCGACATCCCTCACTACCGACATCCCGACATCCCTCTCTGCCCCTCACTACCAACATCCCTCTCCACCCCTCACTACCGACATCCCTCTCCACCCATCACTACCGACATCCCGACATCCCTCTCCACCCCTCACTACCGACATCCCTCTCTGCCCCTCACTACCGACATCCCGACATCCCTCACTACCGACATCCCGACATCCCTCTCTGCCCCTCACTACCAACATCCCTCTCCACCCCTCACTACCGACATCCCTCTCCACCCCTCACTACCGACATCCCGACATCCCTCTCCACCCCTCACTACCGACATCCCGACATCCCTCTCCACCCCTCACTACCGACATCCCTCTCCACCCCTCACTACCGACATCCCGACATCCCTCTCCACCCCTCACTACCGACATCCCGACATCCCTCTCCGCCCCTCACTACCAACATCCCTCTCCACCCCTCACTACCGACATCCCGACATCCCTCTCCACCCCTCACTACCGACATCCCGACATCCCTCTCCGCCCCTCACTACCAACATCCCTCTCCACCCCTCACTACCGACATCCCGACATCCCTCTCCACCCCTCACTACCGACATCCCGACATCCCTCTCCACCCCTCACTACCGACATCCCGACATCCCTCTCCACCCCTCACTACCGACATCCCGACATCCCTCTCCACCCCTCACTACCGACATCCCGACATCCCTCTCCACCCCTCACTACCGACATCCCTCTCCACCCCTCACTACCGACATCCCGACATCCCTCTCCACCCCTCACTACCGACATCCCGACATCCCTCTCCGCCCCTCACTACCAACATCCCTCTCCACCCCTCACTACCGACATCCCGACATCCCTCTCTGCCCCTCACTACCGACATCCCTCTCTGCCCCTCACTACCGACATCCCGACATCCCTCTCCACCCCTCACTACCGACATCCCGACATCCCTCTCCACCCCTCACTACCGACATCCCGACATCCCTCTCCACCCCTCACTACCGACATCCCGACATCCCTCTCCGCCCCTCACTACCAACATCCCTCTCCACCCCTCACTACCGACATCCCGACATCCCTCTCCGCCCCTCACTACCAACATCCCTCTCCACCCCTCACTACCGACATCCCGACATCCCTCTCTGCCCCTCACTACCGACATCCCTCTCTGCCCCTCACTACCGACATCCCGACATCCCTCTCCGCCCCTCACTACCAACATCCCTCTCCACCCCTCACTACCGACATCCCGACATCCCTCTCCGCCCCTCACTACCAACATCCCTCTCCACCCCTCACTACCGACATCCCGACATCCCTCTCCGCCCCTCACTACCAACATCCCTATCCACCCCTCACTACCGACATCCCGACATCCCTCTCTGCCCCTCACTACCGACATCCCTCTCTGCCCCTCACTACCGACATCCCGACATCCCTCTCCGCCCCTCACTACCAACATCCCTCTCCACCCCTCACTACCGACATCCCGACATCCCTCTCCGCCCCTCACTACCAACATCCCTCTCCACCCCTCACTACCGACATCCCGACATCCCTCTCTGCCCCTCACTACCGACATCCCTCTCTGCCCCTCACTACCGACATCCCGACATCCCTCTCTGCCCCTCACTACCGACATCCCTCTCTGCCCCTCACTACCGACATCCCGACATCCCTCTCTGCCCCTCACTACCGACATCCCGACATCCCTCTCCGCCCCTCACTACCGACATCCCGACATCCCTCTCTGCCCCTCACTACCGACATCCCTCTCTGCCCCTCACTACCGACATCCCGACATCCCTCTCTGCCCCTCACTACCGACATCCCGACATCCCTCTCCGCCCCTCACTACCGACATCCCGACATCCCTCTCTGCCCCTCACTACCGACATCCCGACATCCCTCTCTGCCCCTCACTACCGACATCCCTCTCTGCCCCTCACTACCGACATCCCGACATCCCTCTCTGCCCCTCACTACCGACATCCCGACATCCCTCTCCGCCCCTCACTACCGACATCCCGACATCCCTCTCTGCCCCTCACTACCGACATCCCTCTCCACCGCTCACTACCGACATCCCTCTCCACCGCTCACTACCGACATCCCTCTCCACCGCTCACTACCGACATCCCTCTCCACCCCTCACTACCGACATCCCGACATCCCTCTCTGCCCCTCACTACCGACATCCCGACATCCCTCTCTGCCCCTCACTACCGACATCCCTCTCCGCCCCTCACTACCGACATCCCGACATCCCTCTCTGCCCCTCACTACCGACATCCCTCTCCACCGCTCACTACCGACATCCCTCTCTGCCCCTCACTACCGACATCCCTCTCCACCGCTCACTACCGACATCCCTCTCCACCGCTCACTACCGACATCCCTCTCCACCGCTCACTACCGACATCCCTCTCCACCCCTCACTACCGACATCCCGACATCCCTCTCTGCCCCTCATTACCGACATCCCGACATCCCTCTCTGCCCCTCACTACCGACATCCCGACATCCCTCTCTGCCCCTCACTACCGAAATCCCGACATCCCTCTCTGCCCCTCACTACCGACATCCCTCTCCACCCCTCACTACCGACATCCCGACATCCCTCACTACCGACATCCCGACATCCCTCTCCGCCCCTCACTACCAACATCCCTCTCCACCCCTCACTACCGACATCCCGACATCCCTCTCTGCCCCTCACTACCGACATCCCGACATCCCTCTCCCCCTCACTACCGACATCCCTCTCCACCCCTCACTACCGACATCCCTCTCCGCCCCTCACTACCAACATCCCTCTCCACCCCTCACTACCGACATCCCGACATCCCTCTCCGCCCCTCACTACCAACATCCCTCTCCACCCCTCACTACCGACATCCCTCTCCACCCCTCACTACCGACATCCCTCTCCGCCCCTCACTACCAACATCCCTCTCCACCCCTCACTACCGACATCCCGACATCCCTCTCCGCCCCTCACTACCAACATCCCTCTCCACCCCTCACTACCGACATCCCGACATCCCTCTCCGCCCCTCACTACCAACATCCCTCTCCACCCCTCACTACCGACATCCCTCTCCGCCCCTCACTACCAACATCCCTCTCCACCCCTCACTACCGACATCCCTCTCCACCCCTCACTACCGACATCCCTCTCCGCCCCTCACTACCAACATCCCTCTCCACCCCTCACTACCGACATCCCGACATCCCTCTCCGCCCCTCACTACCAACATCCCTCTCCACCCCTCACTACCGACATCCCGACATCCCTCCCCACCCCTCACTACCAACATCCCTCTCCACCCATCACTACCGACATCCCTCTCCGCCCCTCACTACCAACATCCCTCTCCACCCCTCACTACCGACATCCCGACATCCCTCTCCGCCCCTCACTACCAACATCCCTCTCCACCCCTCACTACCGACATCCCTCTCCGCCCCTCACTACCAACATCCCTCTCCACCCCTCACTACCGACATCCCGACATCCCTCTCCGCCCCTCACTACCAACATCCCTCTCCACCCCTCACTACCGACATCCCGACATCCCTCTCTGCCCCTCACTACCAACATCCCTCTCCACCCCTCACTACCGACATCCCTCTCTGCCCCTCACTACCGACATCCCGACATCCCTCACTACCGACATCCCGACATCCCTCTCCACCCCTCACTACCAACATCCCTCTCCACCCCTCACTACCGACATCCCGACATCCCTCTCCGCCCCTCACTACCAACATCCCGACATCCCTCTCTGCCCCTCACTACCAACATCCCTCTCTGCCCCTCACTACCAACATCCCTCTCCACCCCTCACTACCAACATCCCTCTCTGCCCCTCACTACCGACATCCCGACATCCCTCTCCGCCCCTCACTACCGACATCCCTCTCCCCCCTCACTACCGACATCCCTCTCCACCCCTCACTACCAACATCCCTCTCCACCCCTCACTACCGACATCCCTCTCTGCCCCTCACTACCGACATCCCGACATCCCTCTCTGCCCCTCACTACCGACATCCCGACATCCCTCTCTGCCCCTCACTACCGACATCCCGACATCCCTCTCTGCCCCTCACTACCGACATCCCGACATCCCTCTCTGCCCCTCACTACCGACATCCCGACATCCCTCTCCACCCATCACTACCGACATCCCTCTCCACCCCTCACTACCGACATCCCTCTCCACCCCTCACTACCGACATCCCGACATCCCTCTCTGCCCCTCACTACCAACATCCCTCTCCACCCCTCACTACCGACATCCCGACATCCCTCTCTGCCCCTCACTACCGACATCCCGACATCCCTCTCTGCCCCTCACTACCGACATCCCGACATCCCTCTCTGCCCCTCACTACCAACATCCCTCTCCACCCCTCACTACCGACATCCCGACATCCCTCTCCACCCCTCACTACCAACATCCCTCTCCACCCCTCACTACCAACATCCCTCTCCACCCCTCACTACCGACATCCCTCTCCACCCCTCACTACCGACATCCCTCTCCACCCCTCACTACCAACATCCCTCTCCACCCCTCACTACCGACATCCCTCTCCACCCCTCACTACCAACATCCCTCTCCACCCCTCACTACCGACATCCCTCTCCACCCCTCACTACCGACATCCCTCTCTGCCCCTCACTACCGACATCCCTCTCCACCCCTCACTACCGACATCCCGACATCCCTCTCCGCCCCTCACTACCAACATCCCTCTCCACCCCTCACTACCGACATCCCGACATCCCTCTCCGCCCCTCACTACCAACATCCCTCTCCACCCCTCACTACCGACATCCCGACATCCCTCTCCGCCCCTCACTACCAACATCCCTCTCCACCCCTCACTACCGACATCCCTCTCCACCCCTCACTACCGACATCCCTCTCCACCCCTCACTACCGACATCCCGACATCCCTCTCTGCCCCTCACTACCAACATCCCTCTCCACCCCTCACTACCGACATCCCGACATCCCTCTCTGCCCCTCACTACCGACATCCCTCTCCACCCCTCACTACCGACATCCCGACATCCCTCTCTGCCCCTCACTACCGACATCCCTCTCCACCCCTCACTACCGACATCCCTCTCCACCCCTCACTACCGACATCCCTCTCCACCCCTCACTACCGACATCCCGACATCCCTCTCTGCCCCTCACTACCAACATCCCTCTCCACCCCTCACTACCGACATCCCGACATCCCTCTCCGCCCCTCACTACCAACATCCCTCTCCACCCCTCACTACCGACATCCCGACATCCCTCTCCGCCCCTCACTACCAACATCCCTCTCCACCCCTCACTACCGACATCCCGACATCCCTCTCCGCCCCTCACTACCAACATCCCTCTCCACCCCTCACTACCGACATCCCGACATCCCTCTCTGCCCCTCACTACCGACATCCCTCTCCACCCCTCACTACCGACATCCCGACATCCCTCTCCGCCCCTCACTACCAACATCCCTCTCCACCCCTCACTACCGACATCCCTCTCCACCCCTCACTACCGACATCCCGACATCCCTCTCTGCCCCTCACTACCGACATCCCTCTCCACCCCTCACTACCGACATCCCGACATCCCTCTCCGCCCCTCACTACCAACATCCCTCTCCACCCCTCACTACCGACATCCCTCTCCACCCCTCACTACCGACATCCCTCTCTGCCCCTCACTACCAACATCCCTCTCCACCCCTCACTACCGACATCCCGACATCCCTCTCCACCCATCACTACCAACATCCCTCTCCACCCCTCACTACCGACATCCCTCTCTGCCCCTCACTACCAACATCCCTCTCCACCCCTCACTACCGACATCCCGACATCCCTCTCCGCCCCTCACTACCAACATCCCTCTCCACCCCTCACTACCGACATCCCTCTCCACCCCTCACTACCGACATCCCTCTCTGCCCCTCACTACCAACATCCCTCTCCACCCCTCACTACCGACATCCCGACATCCCTCTCCACCCATCACTACCAACATCCCTCTCCACCCCTCACTACCGACATCCCTCTCTGCCCCTCACTACCAACATCCCTCTCCACCCCTCACTACCGACATCCCGACATCCCTCTCCACCCATCACTACCAACATCCCTCTCCACCCCTCACTACCGACATCCCTCTCTGCCCCTCACTACCAACATCCCTCTCCACCCCTCACTACCGACATCCCGACATCCCTCTCCGCCCCTCACTACCAACATCCCTCTCCACCCCTCACTACCGACATCCCTCTCCACCCCTCACTACCGACATCCCTCTCTGCCCCTCACTACCAACATCCCTCTCCACCCCTCACTACCGACATCCCGACATCCCTCTCCACCCATCACTACCAACATCCCTCTCCACCCCTCACTACCGACATCCCTCTCTGCCCCTCACTACCAACATCCCTCTCCACCCCTCACTACCGACATCCCGACATCCCTCTCCGCCCCTCACTACCAACATCCCTCTCCACTCCTCACTACCGACATCCCTCTCCGCCCCTCACTACCAACATCCCTCTCCACCCCTCACTACCGACATCCCTCTCTGCCCCTCACTACCAACATCCCGACATCCCTCTCCGCCCCTCACTACCAACATCCCTCTCCACCCCTCACTACCGACATCCCTCTCCACCCCTCACTACCGACAGGGTGGAGAGGGATACCGACATCCCTCTCTCCACCCCTCACTACCGACATCCCTCTCCACCCCTCACTACCGACATCCCTCTCCACCCCTCACTACCGACATCCCTCTCCACCCCTCACTACCGACATCATCCCTCTCCACCCCTCACTACCGACATCCCTCTCCACCCCTCACTACCGACATCCCTCTCCACCCCTCACTACCGACATCCCTCTCCACCCCTCACTACCGACATCCCTCTCCACCCCTCACTACCGACATCCCGACATCCCTCACTACCGACATCCCGACATCTCTCTCCACCCATCACTACCGACATCCCTCTCCACCCCTCACTACCGACATCCCTCTCCACCCCTCACTACCGACATCCCGACATCTGTCCACCCATCACTACCGACATCCCTCTCCACCCCTCACTACCGACATCCCTCACTACCGACATCCCGACATCTCTCTCCACCCATCACTACCGACATCCCTCTCCACCCCTCACTACCGACATCCCGACATCCCTTTCCACCCCTCACTACCGACATCCCGACATCCCTCACTACCGACATCCCGACATCTCTCTCCACCCATCACTACCGACATCCCTCTCCACCCCTCACTACCGACATCCCGACATCCCTCTCCACCCCTCACTACCGACATCCCGACATCCCTCTCCACCCCTCACTACCGACATCCCGACATCCCTCTCCATCCCTCACTACCGACATCCCGACATCCCTCACTACCGACATCCCGACATCTCTCTCCACCCATCACTACCGACATCCCTCTCCACCCCTCACTACCGACATCCCGACATCCCTCTCCACCCCTCACTACCGACATCCCTCTCCACCCCTCACTACCGACATCCCGACATCTCTCTCCACCCATCACTACCGACATCTCTCTCCATCCATCACTACCGACATCCCTCTCCACCCCTCACTACCGACATCCCGACATCCCTCTCCACCCCTCACTACCGACATCCCTCTCCACCCCTCACTACCGACATCTCTCTCCACCCCTCACTACCGACATCCCGACATCTCTCTCCACCCATCACTACCGACATCCCTCTCCACCGCTCACTACCGACATCCCTCTCCACCCCTCACTACCGACATCCCTCTCCACCTCTCACTACCGACATCCCGACATCCCTCTCCACCCCTCACTACCGATATCACGACATCCCTCTCCACCCCTCAGCATTTGGCACCCGACATTGCTTTCCAGCCGCTCCATCATTTCCGCCCTCCCCAGCCCCCCCCCCCCCCCATCCCGAGGTGGCGGCCCTGCACCCGTCTGTCTCACTGAGACGCCGTCACAGGCGGCGCCGGCGCCCGGCAGCCGGAAGCTGCGGCATGGGTCGTAGAAGTAGCGGTAGTCGTGGCCGTCCGCCGGAGAGCTGCCCTTCTCCTGGACGTCAGAGAACCTGCACACCACATAGCAGACCAGATCAGTCACAGCACAGAACAGACCAGTCAGATCACAAAACTGAACAAACCAGTCACAGCACAGAACATACCAGTCACAGAACAGACCAGTCACATCACAGAACATACCAGTCACAGCACAGAACAGAACAGACCAGTCACAGCACAGACCAGTCACAGCACAGAACATACCAGTCACATCACAGAACAGACCAGTCACAGAACAGACCAGTCACAGCACAGAACAGACCAGTCACAGCACAGACCAGTCACAGCACAGAACAGACCAGTCACAGCACATAACAGACCAGTCATGGCACAGAACAGACCAGTCATGACACAGAACAGACCAGTCACAGCACAGAACAGATCAGTCACAGCACAGAACAGACCAGTCACAGCACAGCACAGACCAGTCATGGCACAGAACAGACCAGTCATGGCACAGAACAGACCAGTCATGGCACAGAACAGACCAGTCACAGAACAGAACAGACCAGTCACAGCACAGAACAGTCATGGCACAGAACAGACCAGTCACCGCACAGAACAGACCAGTCACATAACAGACCAGTCACAGAACAGACCAGTCACAGCACAGAACAGACCAGTCACATAACAGACCAGTCACAAGACAGAACAGACCAGTCACAGAACAGACCAGTCACAGCACAGAACATACCAGTCACAGAACAGACCAGTCACAGCACAGAACAGACCAGTCACAGAACAGACCAGTCACAAGACAGAACAGACCAGTCACAGAACATACCAGTCACAGCACAGAACATACCAGTCACAGAACAGACCAGTCACAGCACAGAACAGACCAGTCACAAAACAGAACAGACCAGTCACAGCACAAACCAGACCAGCCATGGCACAGAACAGACCAGTCATGGCACAGAACAGACCAGTCATGGCACAGAACAGACCAGTCACAGCACAGAACAGACCAGTCATGGCACAGAAGTCATGGCACAGAACAGACCATCCATGGCGCAGAACAGACCAGCCACAGCGCAGAACAGACCAGTCACAGAACAGACCAGTCACCGCACAGAACAGACCAGTCACAGAACAGACCAGTCACATCACAGAACAGACCAGTCACAGAACAGAACAGACCAGTCACAGCACAAACCAGACCAGCCATGGCACAGAACAGACCAGTCATGGCACAGAACAGACCAGTCATGGCACAGAACAGACCAGTCACAGCACAGAACAGACCAGTCATGGCACAGAAGTCATGGCACAGAACAGACCATCCATGGCGCAGAACAGACCAGCCACAGCGCAGAACAGACCAGTCACAGAACAGACCAGTCACCGCACAGAACAGACCAGTCACAGAACAGACCAGTCACAGCACAGAACAGACCAGTCATGGCACAGAACAGACCAGTCACAGAACAGACCAGTCACAGCACAGAACAGATCAGTCACAGCACAGAACAGTCCAGTCACAGCACATAACAGACCAGTCACAGAACAGACCAGTCACAGCACAGAACAGACCAGTCACAGCACAGAACAGATCAGTCACAGAACAGATCAGTCACAGAACAGATCAGTCACAGCACAGAACAGACCAGTCACATCACAGAACAGACCAGTCACAGCACAGAACAGACCAGTCACAGCACATAACAGACCAGTCATGGCACAGAAGTCATGGCACAAACCAGACCAGCCATGGCACAGAACAGACCAGTCATGGCACAGAACAGACCAGTCACAGTACAGAACAGACCAGTCACAGTACAGAACAGACCAGTCATGGCACAGAACATACCAGTCATGGCACATAACAGACCAGACCAGTCAGGACACAAAACAGACCAGTCATGGCACAGAACAGACCAGTCATGGCACGGACCAGACCAGTCACAGAACAGACCAGCCACAGCACAGAACAGACCAGACCAGTCAGGCCACAGACAATCACTTGCACACAATTGACTGAGGTACTTACACTGGGCTATGGCTGCCACTCAAAGCATCAAGACTGATCAGTGTGCCATTCTCCAGTCTGCAGGTGCACATATGACCAGTCACTTTGGTGCAGCTCTTGCAGTCAGCAAGCAGCAGGCAGGATTGGAGTATCACCAAATAGTTGAAAAATGTTGATGTGAGCATCTTTAAGTGATACCTGCATCCAGAGACTATGTTAGTGGATAGCATTGTTTGCACATGATTTTGCAGTAAATGGATGACATTGAGGGAAAATAAAGATGAGGAACCTGCACCATATGCATATAAAAATACAGCATCAGCATGAACAGCAATGTTCTCTTTTGAAATTGACATGCTTTCTCATATTGAAAAAAAATCAGTCTGAACATACTAACATACTGTGTCAATATACTATATAGTATACATTGCCAATAGCATGAAAACGCCCCATGCCTTAGGATGTGTCTGGAGTTATGGTTGTTTACCCTGCCTCCTTCCCTCCAGATCAAGATAGACAAGGCATGGCCCAGAGCCAGACCCCACATTTTTGGTATAACTTCAGTACTTAACTTCAATGCCACCTTTTCCTCTGAATGTTGAACAATTGGTAAACTGCTGTAACCCCAGACAGGTTGTAACCTCAAACTTTTTATGCTACCAGAATGTAAACAATACAAGAATTGTCTGCACAGGCCCCTATCAGCGTGACCTATCAACTTGCCAAACCTATTAAAATGTAAAATGCTCAACTTGCCAAACTGATTGTTGTGCCAACCACATCATCCTGCCAAATACTCAGCATACCAAATGTTCAAGATGCCCAATGTCATTGTTCCCAATGATTGTGATCCCCAATGCTCTGCATGCTCACCAATCAAGATACCAATGTTCATGATGCTAAAGTGTACCAGTAATACCAAAGCTATGTCACCAAAAAACGATACATAATCAAACCTGACCAACCTTTACAGCAATTACGGTCGCAGGGACCCACTTTTAGAACGCTCTGCTCGCATTCGCTCGCTGAGCTACAGAACCTAACGGGGGCTGTCACCCCCAGACCATCTTGTAATAAAATATTTCACTTTTCAGTCTGTCATAATATTACCATCAGCTGACCAGACTGGTTATTGATTCAACACTGATTGAATCGATTGCAATCATTCAATTAAAATTCCTTAAGTTGAAGTTAAGTTAAGTTGAAGTAGTGGGCTGGTTTAGACCAAGGTCTATTCAGTGCCCACGTCTTAGTTGGCAGAATACTATTAGGAAGTGGAGGAGAATAGCGTTTTTGCGGCCCAGTAGCGGTGAAGCCTGTTTTTAAACGCGTTTGTGGTTTCTGCAGACACTACTTCCTCTGGTAACCTGTTCCATGGTGTTACAACTCTATTTGAAAAGAAGTTTGCTCTTGCATGATGAATTACCCTCTTTTTCTTGAGTTTCAGATAGTGGCCTCTGGTCCTTTCGTCTTGGGTTTTCTAAAAAAAGAGTAGGGTCTGATCCGACTTTTCCTGTAAGCATTTTGTATATTTCAATCAGGTCTCTTATTTTCACCCTCTCTTCCATGCTACATAGCTTCAGACGTTTCAGGCGCTCTTGGTATGGCAAGTGCTTGAACCCCTTGATCAATTTGGTTGCACGTCTTTGAACCTTTTTGAGGGCCAAAAAATCATGTTGTATGTAGGGTCTAGGGACCAACAGTTTGAACACAGATATTAAGGTGGGGTCTCACATATCATATGTGGTGTACAGTATGTTTAAATTTGACATGTTCAGGCAATCAAAAGCTATTCTCCTGAGTTTTAGAGCTGACCGCCTTGTTCGCTGCATTGTGGCAGTGAGTTATCAGCTTTAGGGTGTTCATTACATGTACTCCCAGGTCCCTCTCGGCCATGGTTTCCCCCAGTTGATGAACTTTTCCATCTTCCTGCCTCATGAAATAACTTGTGTTTGGGTTAGAAGGATCACAATGCATAACTGAGCACTTGGTGCATTGAATTTAAGGAGCCATTTATCAGACCAGTCACCAAGAGTCTTTAGGTCATCTTGTAGAGCACAAGAGTCACAGGATCCTTGAATAAAAAAAGAGAAGAAAACAAAATTGTATTCAGGATCAGAATCCTTGAATAAGAAATATTGATTAACCACTAGATCTTTTAATTCATGAATTGTGATTGAATCAAAATCCACATCAAATCAAGGCTGATTGAATCAAAAGATTTAACAATTATTAAAAATTCAAGTATACTGGTATGAGTGGTAAATTGTGCAAATACATGCAGTCCCAGTGGCTACATTCATTTATACTGAAATACTATTGCTGTAACAATGTGTTAATGATCACACATATATATATATATATATATATATATATATATATATATATATATATATATATATATATATATATATATATATATATATATATATATATATATATATCTATCTATCTATCTATCTATCTATCTATCTATCTATCTATCTATCTATCTATCTATCTATCTATCTATCTATCTATCTATCTATCTATCTATCTATCTATCTATCTATCTATCTATCTATCTATCTATCTATCTATCTATCTATCTATCTATCTATCTATCTATCTATCTATCTATCTATCTATCTATCTATCTATCTATCTATCTATCTATCTATCTATCTATCTATCTATCTATCTATCTATCTATCTATCTATCTATCTATCTATCTATCTATCTATCTATCTATCTATCTATCTATCTATCTATCTATCTATCTATCTATCTATCTATCTATCTATCTATCTATCTATCTATCTATCTATCTATCTATCTATCTATCTATCTATCTATCTATCTATCTATCTATCTATCTATCTATCTATCTATCTATCTATCTATCTATCTATCTATCTATCTATCTATCTATCTATCTATCTATCTATCTATCTATCTATCTATCTATCTATCTATCTATCTATCTATCTATCTATCTATCTATCTATCTATCTATCTATCTATCTATCTATCTATCTATCTATCTATCTATCTATCTATCTATCTATCTACCTACCTACCTACCTACCTACCTACCTACCTACCTACCTACCTACCTACCTACCTACCTACCTACCTACCTACCTACCTACCTACCTACCTACCTACCTACCTACCTACCTACCTACCTACCTACCTACCTACCTACCTACCTACCTACCTACCTACCTACCTACCTACCTACCTACCTACCTACCTACCTACCTACCTACCTACCTACCTACCTACCTACCTACCTACCTACCTACCTACCTACCTACCTACCTACCTACCTACCTACCTACCTACCTACCTACCTACCTACCTACCTACCTACCTACCTACCTACCTACCTACCTACCTACATACATACATACATACATACATACATATATATATATATATATATATATATATATATATATATATATATATGCATGTTTCCATTTGTATTGCTGACAAATTCACCACATATATTTAATCGCAAAGAGGAGGTGATTCTGTGCAGGATGAGGATTGGTCATACTCTCTTAACACACTCTCATGTCATTGATCAACTGCCACCAACTATGTGTGAAGAATGTCAATGTCGCCAAGATGTTAGACATTTATTACTTGAATGTTGACAGTTTACAGGCGCTAGGTGGGCTCTTGCTTCGGTATGCCAAGAAGTTGGGGTGGCAATGAGCCTGGAAACACTACTGGGGAATAGTGATACTTTGATAATTGATGCTTTGTTCAGATACCTCAGACAATGTGATATATTCAACAATATGTGAACTGGCACACTGAAAGTGGAACTCCATGCTGAATTTGTTATATATTACTTTTGTTGAAATATATGTACTGTTTTGCTGCCATTGGCCCATTACTGCCATGTGATTCTGAACTACCATGATTTATTGAACCTGATTTGATGCATAAATGAAGTGATGTATTGGTACATGTTTATATGTTCCCTACTCCCTGTCCTCGGTGAACGAAAGTAATGGTGTCGTGTGAAGTGTCAATGTGAAAGTCTTGTCTGTGTTTAAATTATTTTCTCCTTGGTTACGTTAATATTATTTATTTATTATTATATAGTAGATCGTTCCCCATATGATTTGTTCACTATCCGACGCTTGGTGTGCTGACTGCTTTATCCTCTATAGTTCTAGAAAATTAGATCAAGTGACTTAATCAGAACTAATACTAACTCTTATGGTCAATCCAACCCAGGTTTATCCTCACCAAGGCAAATCCCCTACCAAGGCAAGTTCCTCTCCAAGGTACTTCCTTCTCCTTATCCCAGAAACCTGCTTAGTACCTATCAAACCGTAAACCTGAACATGGAAGACAAGGACGAGTCTACCTGGATGTTGGACGCTTGAGCCACGAAGCTACGCGCCCTAACCCAACAACCACATACATTTAAATGTGAATCAAAAGTGGATCAATTAAAATATTTGTCTTGATTCTTTGAATCAGAAAGAATCAATTATAAAAAAATTATCCATAAATCGAACGAACAGTGATTGCATCATTTAAGATTCCCAAATTGAAATGAATAATGATTGAATTGTTCCAAAAAAAAGTTTAATCAATAAACAGTCTGCAGCCGTAGAGTGTGTATTTTTTAGTAAGTGCGATATTGCACTGCGCTATTTTAAGCGATTTCCAAAACCTAAACTAACCTAACCTGATATCATTGAGTCCGATCGAGTAGTAAACACACGGTACTCAGAATCCACCCCTCACTATATATAGGGCCCGAGGGGGCCCAAAGTCCATATGGCAGCACGGCGTACATTTTCCTACTAGGCCATAGGGTTCCATGTTAAAAAGCCATTTTACGGGCCCCGGCTTTTTTTTACCTGCAACCGATACGACAATAAAAAGTAGCTAGAAATGAAGCGTGAACACTTTTCTTTCGATTTCCGGGTTCAAAAGTGTACGCCGTGAGGTTCGTTTTCGAGCTATTAAGCATCTCGTGAACCCATGCAGATCGAGCGATGGCAAAGCGCGGGTTCGAATCCCGCTGCAGACAACAATTTTTCAATTCGACGGAATGAGGAAACGATG
>JAXIVJ010019608.1:0-15000 GCA_036785665.1 Chirona hameri | reverse complement strand
AGAGACGAAGAAATCAAGCCAAGCCTTCTGGACAGCCTGTAGCAAGAGATCTACTTCAGGATGCAGATACCTCCTCGTATACCCCAACAACAGTGCCGTCGTCTCTGGAGACTGAGGCAATGCCAGAGAAGGAAATTGCAACTGAGTAGCTCAATACAATTATGGACGTTGTCGGTGGAAACGTTGTCCGGTGGATTAAAACAGGTGGGTCCAAGTTAAAACATCAATTGTTGATAAACATGAAATTGTCCGGTCGCATTGCATGTATGCGATGACCCCCTGCAAATATCGTACGTAGACATAAGGCTAAGCTTGAAGATTGAAGAAATACACATCTGGTATTATCACTATCAGAGGTGGCCTCAAATACATCAAAAAATAAATCGAAGTATACCAGCAGCCGAGTCATGTGGGTGGATTCCCTGATCGGATCCAGGGTTCTGATTCCTATGGTCTGGATCCCGGATCAACTCATCATATATCCGTCTTCAAAATTGTCCGAGATTCACTGTGATCAGATATCTTGGCGATGTTTTGTATAGGGAGACGCCAGGATCCCAGATCCGCCCTCCCGTAGTTAGACAGGGGATATACCGGATCTACTATAAAATATACATTTTTGAGCATTTAATATAAGGTATAGACGATAAGATAATTCCCCCAAATGTGAAAACTCGGATTATAATCGAGAGTTTGATGTTCACTGTTCGGTTTTGCACATTTTGGTGAAATTAAGTTAAGTATTCTCAATCGTTTCAGGAGGTGTTGAAAGACCATCAACGGAAACAGAAATGCAAAAAGGAAACTGTCATCCGTGCAAGCTGCGGTTGCAAAACGTCTGTCAGCTTCATACGGTGTCGAAGTGGATTCGGACATAGACAATCCCAGGGGTGATGAAGCGATTCCAAACATAGAGTTGTACGAAAAAAATGATGGCCGAGCATGTCGATAAATTCAACCATCCTCAAACTTCTTACCCGATCAAGCTTCAGATCCTGACGCTATCACCGTTTACTATCGAAAGCACTGCTGCACGGTTTGGCCAACAATTCACATGGTGAAACGAAGTCGAGCTCTGAAGGCAGCGGAGGGTGTACTAAGCCCATTCCGGGTGCAAAGAAGCCATCAGTGAAAAATTGCAGACGCCAAAAAGAATGCCGTCCAACAATTTTATGAACGGGACGATATCAGTAGAATTTGTCCGGGCCAAAAAAACTCAGTCAGTGTACGTGATCCTGACGGGGAAAAACGCCACCACCGGAAGCGCCTCGTGCTGTCCCAATCTACGTGAAATTTATCAGCAGTATAAGTCCGAAACACCAGAGTCAGTAAGATTTTCGGTCTTTGCCAGCCTTAGACCACCATGCCTTTTGGCCGGAGCCAGCGGCACGCATTCTGTTTGCATTTGAGTACATAACCAATATCCTAAGCTTATGCTTAAATCAGTCCGTTCAACTCTTACCATAAATAACTGCATAGCAAAAACAGTATGCGACGAAAAAAACAGTATGCGACATTCATAGGGAAACATGCATGTTGGAAGTTGTGAGGCATGTCCGGGCGACGAAAATCTGCGAGCATTTTTACAAGAGGAGGATGAACTGAATGACGCAGAAGAAATCGAATTCAGCCAATGGCCATGTACGGATCGCACTACTCTCGTGTCTGTGCGTCAAGCCTGTGTTCATAGACACTTAGTCAGCTCCATCTTTCGACTTCGGTCCCATCACTTCAATGCACACGCACAAAGCAAATATCTCAAAGAATTAAAGGCACTTTATCCACCGAAGAGGCGATCGCATTGGACGATTTTTCAGAGAATTACGCTTTCGTTGTACAGAACGCTATACAAGGATACTACTGGCAGAACGCACAGGCCACATTAGTGAATCCATCGTGACGTTTTCGTATCGTAAATTTGAGTGATGGTGTTCTTCGTTACCCAAATAAAGATGATCGTTACCATGGTAATAAAACATGCAGATTTCATGTTCCATTGTCCTTTAAAAATCGGAGATGTATTTTGTTTTGGCAGGTATACATATCATACCTTTTTGATAGCAAATCATATTTTCACAAATAATTATAATGTCGAGCCCCGTTTCACAGCAGGTCTTACTACTGCTGCTATCTTGCAAATGCGTTGCTCGATCTGAAATATCTCTTCAACCTCAGGAGAGGCGCTGCTTCACAGTTTTCCAACAAGTTTCGGCCCGCCGGTGCAGGACGACTCACTGTTCGCGCGTATAGGGCGTGAGGCCGAGAAGAACACGAGCTAGCAAAGGGTATTGTAGTTCGAATCCCAAACATTTTTAAAGCTTTACAGGGTAAAAAGACGCGCAGAATTCAAATATATCATTGTTGTACATTTTTGAAGTGACTAAGTTTTGGAAAATATATATTATATATTTTTTCCAAATATAATATATATTTTTGCATAAATTCAATTTTTCGTTTGGTACTCATGTTAACGTATCTTCCATTATCTTTCGAATGGCGTTGACTGATCGTAAATCTCGTCTCAACTTTAGGAGATATGTCGCTTGGGAACATTCCCAACATGCTGTGACGTCACAAAATGACGTCACTGTAACAGGCAAAGTATTAGTTGGAGGGCCGTTTCGACCACAAATTCAGAATGAGGGCTATGAAGAACCCCCTTGAACTTGATTTCATACAAATCTGAGGGGGTGCCATGTACACCATTGGTTGAGTTGGCATGGAATGAATATATATATATATATATATATATATATATATATATAATATATATATATATATATATATATATATACATCTCGCTGAAGATACCGTTTTAGCTCCGACTGTATTTCGTATTTTCATAAAGATATTCCTAGATTGTATGTCCAGTGAGGTATTCAGTTTTGTTAAAGGGCTAACGTTCTAATGATCATCGTTTTCACCTTCGAGCATCTGAATCACTTACGACTCTTGGTGACAACGTGGCAGTAAGTGACATCCAGATCGCGGAGAGGCTCATATTCGTGATGGTAGCGTAGCTCCGTGTATATGTTACAAGTCTGTCATATTTGGATAATTTAGTGACTGAGCACTTTAAATTATCGTACGAACGCTAAGGGGCGTAACAGCCGAGTGCTTAAGACGTCTGGCTCTCACGTAGGGAGCCCGTGTTTCGAACCTCGGTAGAGCTATGGCCCCTGGGCGCTTATATGACCAATGTGTTCTCTGAACCTCGGTAGAGCTATGGCCCCTGGCGCTTATATGACCAATGTGTTCTCTGAACCTCGGTAGAGCTATGGCCCCTGGGCGCTTATATGACCAATGTGTTCTCTGAACCTCGGTAGAGCTATGGCCCCTGGGCGCTTATATGACCAATGTATGTGTTCTCTGAACCTCGGTAGAGCTATGGCCCCTGGGCGCTTATATGACCAATGTGTTCTCTGAACCTCGGTAGAGCTTATATGACCTCTGGGCGCTTATATGACCAATGTGTTCTCTGAACCTCGGTAGAGCTATGGCCCATGGGCGCTTATATGACCAATGTGTTCTCTGAACCTCGGTAGAGCTATGGCCCCTGGGCGCTTATATGACCAATGTGTTCTCTGAACCTCGGTAGAGCTATGGCCCCTGGGCGCTTATATGACCAATGTGTTCGCTGGCGAGTCCATAAGAGTTGGCGACCAAGTGGGTCGTCAATTATATTATAAAAAAGGAAAAGGATCGTACGAACGCTAAATGTATAACCGTATTTTCTGGAGGTGATATGTTATACCACGTTATGGTTATCCATATTTGTGCACACGGTTCATTTGGCGTCGTATGATCCTATTCCTATGTAACAAAAGTGAAATTAGGTTACAAACCTGACCCGGTAAACAACAGGCTAGCGTTCCGCGCATTTACCGCTCGTCGGTGCACTGAGAGCTGTGACAAAACGATAACGGAGACCCCAAACGTCCTCGTTTGAAGCAGGCTCATTCCTACCTTTGGGTAAAGAAATAACACTTTAATTTCGATGTCCGTTTAATATCATCTTTGGAACTTGCGTCAACATATTTCAGGTCGATACAGTATTTTGTATATGCTTAGGGCTACTTTTTACATCCTACCGTCTGTGTGGTACCGTTATGACACGGCCGTCTCCAAAACAGGTGCTTGTTAGTTATCGGCTCTCGACGTCATGTTGTCATGCTGTTCAAACTATGTTTGTTTTCAATTATGAGTCTTGCCACGAAATTTGGGTATCTGTAGGCCAGGTACGTACTACGTAGCCAAGGGGGGGGGGGGGAGTACGGGGGCCATGCCACCCCTCTCCCCCCCAGAGCAAACCAAATTTACACTAGATAAAATGAGATTATCTGACAACCCGATCCTACCCGGTCAACAACATTGATACAGATGTTGGCTATGTGCCTGCTGAAGGCCGAAATTTTTGCCCCCCCCCCCCCCAAACTGGGAGGCTGGATCCGCCCCTGGATGGAGACAAAGGCACGGGTAGGTACATACATCCGCATAAAAAAGGAGATAACACAAAACACTAAAAAATGTCCTGTAATACAGTATCCTGTCTTTACGAGATGTTCCAACTTCCGAACAGTGCCACTTCCGAAGGCGAGCATCACGTGTCCAGGGGCGTAGCCAGGATTTCACCCAGGGGGAAGGGGGGGGGGGCAAATGGGATAAGAGGGGCCCTCTAGCCAATGGGGGCCCACATAATTACAACGGTACAGTATGTTGTAAAACAACGACAAATGTGTAAGGTGGGTCATACCCCACATTTTGTTATGCATTCTGTATAGTGAAGTATCGCAGTTACTAAAGCCCCACGAACGTAAAGCCCCACGAACGTAAAGCCCCACGAACGTAAAGCCCATCACGTAGGTATACCTACATCTTATGACCTAACCTGGATAGCGGCAAGGATCGGCATTGTCTAGGTGACCGTGAATATCGGAAGGACTTGCAGGATTTGAGCCTTGGATTGGATTGGATTGGATTGGATTGGATTGAGCCTAGCGGACAGGACGTTGGTCGTTGAGAAGGGAGGACTCTCGGCCTCCATGGTAGTGGTCCGCCGCCCATTCACGTACAGTTGCATACACCTGGCTAATTGATCGGGCTGTTTTGATGAGGACACAAGAGCCAGACTGACCAATGGGAGCCGCAGTGCGTGAACACCGGCTGTCAGAGGGCCTTCTACAGATGAGCAGGGCCCTCTAAAGACCGGTAAATACCCCTCTATATATTGGCAGGAGCCCTCTAAAGGCCGCCAGAAGGCCCTCTACAGATCGGCAGGGCCCTCTAAAGAGGGGCAGAGGGCGTTCTGCATACCGGCACGTGGGTCTCCCCAAAACAGACAGACTTCGTGGGGTCGATAGTTACCCCAAAACAGACAGACTTCGTGGCGTCGATAGTTACCCCAAAACAGACAGACTTCGTCGGTGCAAGCTGGCCAATTGACACCACGTTCTTCTCTAAGCCAATCACAAGTATGCCACATTTAATTGCGATCCTTTGGTTCCCCCTTCCTCCCGGCACTCCAAAAGTTGTTGACCCATACCCAAAATATAAAAAATCAAAGTCGTCGTACAGACCTCTGCGTGTGCTCATGTGAAAGCTCTTGTCGATTAGAATAAACTTGTATACAGTCGAAATGCTGTGAATTTAATAGTTTTCGTTCTATCGAAGTCGACCGTACTAGGATGTTAACCGTTCAATGGGGTTGTTCAATGGGGTCCAATGGGGTTGTTCAATGGGGTCCAATGGGGTTGTTCAATGGGGTCCAATGGGGTTGTTCAATGGGGTCCAATGGGGTTGGGGACAGCATATGGTTTGTGTGCATAAAAGATGCAGTGCATTTTTCTCGATTTTTCGGTAAACTTCTCAATCTCAACTTATATCACCTTCCGTCCTAAATCGACCAGTTAACGTTTCGCATTTATGCATTAATATTCTTGATTTTGTTTGTTACGTCACAACCTAGTGACTTGTGGCGGGACTTGCAGTGTTTAAGACACCCCCTCAGGTTGTTTGCGAGGGTAGCGTACAAACAGCGGCGCGCAGCGCCGCCGTTTTTAGCATAGCTGTTTGGATATCGATTGCCCACATTATGTAAAAAAACAATTACCTCGGGTCATCTCAGGTCAAGTCACCAGACCAGGTCACGTGACCCCACCTCCAAAAAAAATATTGTGGTCGTACCACAGTCACATTTTTTGGATGATGGGTTTTACACTTACAGAATGTCATAAGGTGGTATGTATCTACAATTCGTATATCTTGGATTTTATATTTCGGCGAACTAAGGTCGGGTCAATTTCGTGACCTCCCCATTATAAGTCAATAGGGAAATATTAAAATCCTTCCTATTCCAAGGATACGCAAGATAACAGTCGAATTCCTTCTGAATCATGCTATTATAAGCCATTCTTGATAATCTAGGTGCCATTTTTGTTCAGTGACCCCTACATGATCTGCCGAGGTCATCCGAGGTCACCAACAGTTGTTTGTCAATAACTCTCTACATAATGACAATAGAAAAGTGAAACCGACACCAATGTGTTTGTCTCGTCGAGGCACGTCTTCCAATATGCAACATGACCTACTTGGGTAACCACTTGACCTTGACCTGATTTAATTTTTTGAATCGACTTAACTTGGTCGACACTAATATTATTCGAAGCGCCTTGAACAGACAACACGATGGCTTCAGAATGATTGCCTTATCTTTATTAGGTAAAAAGCTATATGTGAAAACTGTTTTGCTCAAAATAGACTTTTTGACATTTGATGAGGTCTGGAGACCTGACTACTATTTGACTATTGACCTGAGCTAAAATCTGAGGACACCAATTGAGATTGCATTTTTAAAGAGCTTTCGATTGTTTTTCCGTTTGTTCCTAGCTATCATAGTTCACGAGATATTTGGGGGTGTTCGAAGCGAAATCCTAAAACTGGAAAACCTGACCTTGGATGATCTCTGGTGACCTCAATATTGACTTGATAAGAAAATATACGAAGTAACTTCGAATGTGCTTGCTGAGAGCGTTCGAACGTGTTCTTCCGCGTCTTTCTAGCCGTTTTATTTTTCGAGTTAGAGGGGGAAAAGTTTTGTCACCGCCGCGCAGAAAATGCCGCTGATTTTAGCTCAGCTGTGACGTCACTACTACAAGGACCTGAGCTTAATTGTTTTAGTGTTTAATCATTGCTGAATTCATTTAAATTTTTGTTTCATTTTTGTTTAAATTTACATTATGAAAAACGTTCCTTGTTTTTATTAGCCCAACATATTGGTACCTTACAAGCAGGTGCCAACCCCATTGAACTGTCAATTGAAAGAAATGATTCAGATAGGAACACAGGCTATGTACAAATAACTACATAACCTTCTGTGCTAGAGCTACCTGCGCAGTAGGCTGTTATTGGGTACCTTATATCTGGGACTACCTATACATACCCATCACTCATTGGGCCAATCTTGATATCGCGTATGGAGGTTATTGATTTTGGATGGCCTCAAACTGTGTGGGTATCAATGTGTTCTGGCAATTACAATTTTGACACATGGATTTTATGCATTATATTTTTGAGACGAGATATGCAATTATTTGGTATTTTCTATGCAATTGTTTCTGCCAACCCACTCCCCCAGGTGTCACTAAAAAAATACATAAACTGTATAATGCAATTAACCTATATTTTGCAATATTCCAGATCCAGAATGAATGGTATGGGCGCAACTACAACATAAGGCGTTGGTGTAGTATGTGTCGTCGGCATTAGAGAGACGCGACAGCCCATCAGGTCACCATGATGCACCGGTATAGAGTTAATATTAACCCTCGCCCTACGGCAGCTTTTTCACCTTCGCCCTACGGGGGGGGGGGGGGGGGCTGACAGGCTCCCCGGTTAACTTCCAAACCAAGCAACTTTGAGCAATGCGATGAGTACCAGCATGTTGCCTGTCATGAGAGGAATCTAACAGTATGCGATTTGTAGGTTTCAGGTCAACGGATGACCTTCCAGGTCAAGTGAATGACCTCGGATTTACCACGTCCAGAACAGCGATTTTGCTCTTCAGAAAACCTCAAAATGAGAAATTGATAAATGTAAATAAAAGGCATGTTCCTAGACCAGTTTTGGCTCAGAGATACAGAAAAGGTAATTATTTGTTCGTATCTTGTCAAAAAAACTCAAAAGAACTATTTGAAAAATGACGTCATCAGTTTCTTACACTTAGGGAGCCATCACTCAGTCAAAAATGAAGATATTGGTTTGAAATTTGGTATGAGTATTGTCCATACTCAGTTTTCTCATACATTCCGGTTTTTCTAATATCTATGAAAATTTTGATTTTGTGGGGATTTTTTTTAACGTTTTTTTTTGTTGTATTTTAGGGGTAAACAAAAACAAAATTTTGAAAATCTGAGATAGCCATTTTAAAGAGAATGCCATTTTGTATCTTTGGTGAATTGCGTTTGCAATTTTCTTCAAAACTCTATTTTCTACTATTTTTCAAATATTTATAATTTTTTACCAACATGACGTCATCAAAACGTCATTATTTCCCAAATTTCTCAACTAATTTCAAAGAAATTTGTGCAGCCTACGTATAATTGCTGTAAACTCAGCTACCGAAAATTTCAGCAAGATGCACCGCATGTGTAAAAAGTTATTCAAGAAAAACCTCAGGGGGGCTGTCAGGCCTCCCCCCGTAGGGCGAGGGTTAATACAAGTTAAATAGAAAAGAAAGAAAAAACTCAGCACTAGAAATTGAAGCGGCTTAAATTTGTGTAGTTTTGTTTTGGGGGAGGGGGTATTTTTTTGGGACAGCACTAAGCGTTTGTTGTCAGCCAGTGTATTCAGTAACTTTGAAGTCGTGGTTACGCCCCTGCCTTGGGGCTTTGCTTACTGATATTAATCGTAAAACATCCTAATTCGACGACCGATATAATGCACTTCATGCATTTCGAACGAACGATTTCGCAAACTTACCGACCCAAAAACGAAATGCAAGCCGTACAATAAGTCACCGAAACCAAACGCATTACAGGATGATGTGCATACATTACATACCATGTGCAAATAACATTGAGCAGCAATGCTAACAATGCTCTCGCCGTTGCATCAGCGTAGATTGTAAGTATGGTTCAGGTGACTAGGTAACTCTTACTGTATTGATAAATCAGTTACGCCCGGTTGGGATGGCGTGCCATTGGATCTGACTAGGTAACTCTTACTGTATTGATAAATCAGTTACGCCCGGTTGGGATGGCGTGCCATTGGATCTGACTAGGTAACTCTTACTGTATTGATAAATCAGTTACGCCCGGTCGGGATGGCGTGCCATTGGATCTGACTAGGTAACTCTTACTGTATTGATAAATCAGTTACGCCCGGTCGGGATGGCGTGCCATTGGATCTGACTAGGTAACTCTTACTGTATTGATAAATCAGTTACGCCCGGTTGGGATGGCGTGCCATTGGATCTGACTAGGTAACTCTTACTGTATTGATAAATCAGTTACGCCCGGTCGGGATGGCGTGCCATTGGATCTGACTAGGTAACTCTTACTGTATTGATAAATCAGTTACGCCCGGTCGGGATGGCGTGCCATTGGATCTGACTAGGTAACTCTTACTGTATTGATAAATCAGTTACGCCCGGTTGGGATGGCGTGCCATTGGATCTGGACACGGAATCTCACAGAACAGAATTCATTGCGTCTCGCCGGCCATTGGTTTGGGTTGGGCCATCAGCTAGTTGTGCAGTACGTACAGAGTTCTCGGGTTCATCTGGGCCTCCGCCACCCGAGCCTCCAGAACACGGCCAGCACTAGGGAGCGAGTCTGCCATAGTGGCACTGGCTGATCAAGGAGGGTACAGAAGGTGGTTTGGAGGCGCTGGATCCTAAACGGTAAGTAGATTCCAAAAACTCATCATATTTCACTTCCTTGTGTGATAAAAATGATTTAATCCTCGCCATATGGGGACCTTCCCTCACCTTCGCCCTACGGGGGGGGGGGGGGGGGCTGACAGCCCCCTGTTAACTTTCAAACCAATAAACATAGAGCAATGCGGTAAGAACCAGCATGTTGTCTGTTATGAGAGGAATCTAGTAGTATGCGATGTTTAGGTTTCAGGTCAACGGGTGACCTTCCAGGTCAAGTGAATGACCTAAGATCGACCACGTACAAAATAGCAGGTTTTCTCTATCCGTCGTCATTACCAAAGTTATCAGTATAAAACGGTTTGGTTAGCGTCAAAATGCTGGTCGGTGTATTAGCTATCTGGCAATATATCGATGTGTTAGGTCTGGGCCAGTTACTGACCTCTTAGGTCACGGAAATCGTCACCATAGATGAGAATTGCTATGCGTGTTGCATTACAGCGCATGTACAGGGCGCTTAGTATAACTTCCGAACGGAGAGATATAGAGACATCGTAAACAGTAACGTGTTGTCTGTGATAGAACAATCCAAAGACATTCCATTTTGACCTTTGGGGTCAGGTCAATGGCCCTTTGGGGTCTGACATGACCTTGACGAAAAGGTCATAGGTCACGATCTAATAGTCGTCTACAGTTCAAATTTTGATGGGATACGTATAATTTCTGTAAACTCAGCTACTGAAAATGTCAGAAAAATGTGCCGCATGTGTAAAAAGTTATTCAATAAAAACGTCAGGGGGGCCTGCCAGCCCCCCCCCCCCTCCCCCATAGGACGAGGGTTAAAACAACACCTCGTCAGCAAAGCTGGTAGGATTTTCCTCTACATATGATGCAATGAGTCCATTGTCGGCCGATACCACTCGCTTTTGGAGGCCTTCGTCGGGCGGTGAGCCCCTGGATGCGCCGCTGTCGTAGAGGTCAGTCGGCGCCGACCTTCAGCCTCGGTTTAGAGGTGACAGGCTTAGAGGAGGCGGAGCGGACACATGTTGAACAGCGGTTCAGGAGGGTCGCCCGCCACCAAGCAGGATGACATGACGATACTAATGTGATGCTGGTGTCCGACATGGTGTCCAGTGATATGGTATAAGTCTTCCACGACAGGCTTACGGTCGTCCCCGTCCATTCCGGTAGTTAGTGTAAGTGCGACGACGATGTCAGGCGCCGAAAATTAAAGGTAATGAAATAAAGGTATGTGAAAGATACTGAATACAGTTTAAATCTGAATCTGAATCTGACTACATACCAGTACTTCAATTGTCACACATGTTCTGAAAAAAGCATGATTGGAAAAGTTGCATCTTAATAATTATTATGAGCGAGCGCTTCGCGCTCGCTCGTCTCCGTCGTACATGGGGAAAATCTGATTATGAGCGGCCCGGCCCGGCCCGGCCCGACCCGTGGCGACGCTTTTGAGAAACTCATATATCTGCAACCACACGTCCGATTGACAAGCGGACTTCTTTGCTGAGCAGCCCCATCCAACCTACCCTGTTTGAGACCAGTGCCGACTCATCTGGGTGACTACCACTGCGCGCGGCGCGTGCCGCGTGAGGGATGTTGAAGTGTTTTCTCGCAAAAACTTTGCAACGGCTGAGCTGATTGTGTTCAAATTTGGTGTGTGGGTTGGGGACCCCTCAGCCACTACTTTCCCACAAGTCAGGGGTGCCTCTGCACGTGCGCACGTGCACACCCCTATTATATATCTTAGGAACGGCTGAGCCGATTGTGTTTAAATTTGGTGTGTGGTTAGGGACCCCTGAACCGCCGCCTTCCCATAAGTCAGGGGTGGGGTGTTTCTGCACGTGCGCAGTGCGCACGTGCACGTGCAGAATTACCCTATTCTATATCTCAGGAACGGCTGAGCCGATTGTGTTCGAATTTGGTGTGTGGTTAGGGTCCCCTATGCCGCCGCCTTCCCACAAGTCAGGGATAGGATGTCTCAGCACATGCGCACGTGTACTCCCCTATTCCATGTCTCAGGAACGGCTGAGCCGATTTTGTTCAATTGACATGCAGTTTTGTTAGGTAGTGGGTGACGGGTGTCATCGTGCAGCCAATATATCATATGTTAAATCATTCCCGAGTCCTGAATCCTGACCAATGTCAAGGACGGAAAAGTTAGGGGAGTCATATGCCCCTCCAACTTTGGTCAGATGGACGATGTGTACAGATCCCTTTTGACCTTCCCGACTGCCGGTCCTCCATCCTTTGTCACGCCCACGTTACCCCGGGTCTGGGGGTCGCTGGCCACCGGGCATGTGGTGGCCTCGAGCTGCCCCCCGGGAGTGGTGGCCGCCTGCATGGCGTGGGCTCTCCTCGCAGCTTCGCGCTGCGGGGAAGGGCCTGACCATGGGTGGTTGCCCGGTCGGCGTCCATTTTGACCCACTTTACCCCTTATCCTTCATCCCATGGCTGCGCAATGGTCCAAGTAGACCGAAGCGGCCTTGTCCTAACCAAACCAAAAAAAACTTGGTCAGATACAATTGATTTCTTCCTTTGTATATATTTATGTAATATGTATTTTGCTGCAAATTAATATGAAATGATTGAGGTCACATTTTCCATCCTGTCTTGATTGCAGCCTCCGGCCCTCCACTACTTTGTTTTGTAAATATATTTGGTTCCTTTTTCACAATTATACCGCCTTTTTGGAAACTGTACATGTGTGTTTTATGATGTTAAACAAAGCTATTTTTGCCAGTGTGTTATCTACATAAATGAGTATAAAAGTTGCAAATCGCTCAAATTTTGGACATTTTTCGCTTCAACCCACAGCGGTCGGTATTTGGTCAACCAAAATACCTCCCATTCGGTATCGGTCAGGATTTGTTTTTGAAAATGGCATCACTAGTAGACAGTAACAGTTGTTCCACCATTGCCTGGCGTACTGCTGGACGCCGCACTGGTCAAGTATCTGCCGGCGAACGCTGCTGTGTAATGTGGTAACGCTATTCATTCCGCGTAATGTGGTAACGCTATTCATTCCGCGTAATGTGGTAACGCTATTCATTCCGCGTAATGTGGTAACGCTATTCATTCCGCGTAATGTGGTAACGCTATTCATTCGGCGTAATGTGGTAACGCTATTCATTCCGCGTAATGTGGTAACGCTATTCATTCCGCGTAATGTGGTAACGCTATTCATTCCGCTGCTGCACATATAACAATGTTGCCTTGGACGCCAAATGACCAAGCCGTCCGAGCACCCGAAAACCCAAATCATCATCAAGCATGTTGTCTGATGGTTCACTCGGAAAACACTTAAGACTAAATAATAACAGTAAAAAATGTGCTAAGAAATTCCATTACATACACGGCAGAGGATAGACGTGATATGTAGAAGAAATTCCTACGGCAGACAGTCTGCGCATTTCTGGACATTTGCGCAGCATGGGCAGCATGGGCAGCATTAGTATGTATCGTACATCAACCACGTCAGGCAGAACTACTGACAAAGTTACCGAGTATTTCCGAGAGGGTGCATCGAAGCGACACAGTCCCCCACCTCGCGGCTCATTGCACATGCCCATTCTGATGAACAGCACGGGGATATAGGTGCCAAATGCGCCCACAAGGGTGATGACTATACGTTGGTTTGCATTCGCGATAGAGGAATCTGAATACCAAACGAAAACAACGGAACAAAGGCCTCAATATCATAATTATGGAATGGACACGAATGCTAATAAGATAGTTAGCCTCTGCGGCGATGAACACAGAGGTAAGTTCATATTTAGAAGGTGACTGCGAATACTGTGTTTTTGGGTTATCTCAGTGTGTACTCGAAAGCACTGCAACAGGAGGCGCCTAACAAATTGATGCATGTCGTGCTCGCAAATGTTTCCCATTATTTGCTGTATGTCGCATACAAATGAAGTATTGCACTAGAAAATGAATGCATTCATGTTTGATCTATTGTAAACGATGATGTTTTAAAATTTAGACTCATGTGTCTTCGTAGGTATTATACAGGACAAAATGCTGATGCTGGCCTCAAACGCAAAAGAGCTGGATCGGGAAACTGCAGAATATACATGTGCAAAATATACAGAATATACAATGTAGGTGCAATACAAAACAAATATTCTGCCGCCGCCTAAAGGTGATCTGGAACGTGACATAAAAATGAATAAGACAATGACAACAGTATGCGCGCCTATACACAAGTATGCGCGCGTACTTGTATATTTGCCAACTCTGTAAATTCCAGTAATATCATCCAGAAACGTAAAAGAAACGAGTCCACTGCCGTTAAAAGCTCTCCGTTTTAACCCAGACACGAGTCTATGCATATTCCGCACACAAACATGTCACAGCCGGCCGTTCTCCTCAGCATAACGCCGCCACACATTTGCTAACGTCTCACCACGGCATAAACCCGCCACACATTTGCTAACGTCTCCACCACGGCATAAACCCGCCACACATTTGCTAACGTCTCACCACGGCATAAACCCGCCACACATTTGCTAACGTCTCCACCACGGCATAAACCCGCCACACATTTGCTAACGTCTCCACCACGGCATAAACCCGCCACACATTTGCTAACGTCTCCACCACGGCATAAACCCGCCACACATTTGCTAACGTCTCACCACGGCATAAACCCGCCACACATTTGCTAACGTCTCCACCACGGCATAAACCCGCCACACATTTGCTAACGTCTCCACCACGGCATAAACCCGCCACACATTTGCTAACGTCTCCACCACGGCATAAACCCGCCACACATTTGCTAACGTCTCACCACGGCATAAACCCGCCACACATTTGCTAACGTCTCACCACGGCATAAACCCGCCACACATTTGCTAACGTCTCCACCACGGCCGGTGGGCAGCTATATGCGTCCCGGCCTCCAGTTCCGAGTTACAGGATAACTTGAGTCGTTACTGGGAGGCAGGGCGAGCCGTGTGGCGGTGCCGAACGACTCAGAAGCGCAAGGTCACCCGTGTGTTGGCAGGGAGCGTGCCAGGAGCGACCCGGGTCGTCAATTCGCCCCCAGCGGCCCCCGGGGCGTGTTGATATGTCCAGAGGACAATACGGGATGTCCTGTCGAGTCA
>JAXIVJ010019607.1:0-18550 GCA_036785665.1 Chirona hameri | reverse complement strand
TTCGTCCACGATCATAAAACATATTTCAAAGTCTTGCAAATCTCAAGCCAATGGGTACCAGGTGGACTTGTATCAACAAGTTACATTCACTCCATTGTACTCCTGTTCGACAATATTTCAACTAACCGGGTGAATTTACAAACTTAGAACTCTAAACTTACACACGTGTGCTATCCTTTACCACAGGGATATCACACGGGTACTCTGAAATGAGTGAACAGACAGAACCCGTCACTGGCAGAAATTCTCAGATTGACTGGCAAGACCGACCCCTCCGCACCATATCGAGTGCATTCGGAGACGGCTCGGGCCCGCCGACTAAATTGTTATGCCGCGCCGCTGACTCGGCGTTCTGGCTAATAGCTCATCGCTCGTATGGCAGAGGCAAATCTGCGCCACAATAGCACGCCGCCACAACACACTCGGAATAATATCAGCTGTCTGAACTGGCAGCGTGGGACGAGGATGTTCCGCAGAGAGCAAAGCCAGTACAGGCTGATTCACCACAGCGTGGGACGAAGACGTTCCACAGAGAGCAGGGCCAGTACAGGCCTGATTCACCACAGCGTGGGACGAAGACGTTCCACAGAGAGCAGGGCCAGTACAGGCTGATTCACCACAGCGTGGGACGAAGACGTTCCACAGAGAGCAGGGCCAGTACAGGCTGATTCACCACAGCGTGGGACGAAGACGTTCCACAGAGAGCAGGGCCAGTACAGGCTGATTCACCACAGCGTGGGACGAAGACGTTCCACAGAGAGCAGGGCCAGTACAGGCTGATTCACAGTACAGGCTGATTCACAGTATAGGCTGATTCAGCACAGCGTGGGAGACGCAATGCAACACTGGGCTTGCAACTTCCGATGGGCATAGTCAACTGGAACAGATTCAGCGTTAACAAGTGTTGTAGCCAATCATGTTATTGCAATACAAATGTTATAATTCTGTTGAACGTTGATCTGAGCATTATTGCAAGTATCAATAAGATGATAGTTAACCTCATTCAATGTTATGGAAAAAGTCGAGGAAGCGTCGCAAATTTATTTTCGGCATTGAGCCTTCTTCAACCTACCTCGACCTGGAAGATTGAGTGCTGCTCAGCCTCCTAAGTCTGTAAATTTGATCTGCTCCAGCCTGCAACCTACCACCACCAGGTAGGTGGGAAGTAGGTTGAAGAAGGCTCAAAGCCGAAAATATATTTGGGGTACTTCGACTTTTTCCATAGCATGAACAGAAGTTGAATTACCATCTTTTTAAATTAAAAATGTGCAACATTTGTATCGGCTATTGATGTTGAGACTCGCCAAATGTGCAACACTTGTATCCTGACAGTTTCTGGATTATTTTCAGGTCGTGCAAGATGAGCAACATAACAGCTCAAATGGCACTGCTGGCTTTACTGGCGGTCACGTTCAGCCTTGTAACAACAGGTCAGTCACCTGCTTGGCGACCCGCCAGACGAGTGGGCTTCGGGTGACACGAACGCCACTCAGCTGTGTGGTATACGGTTTTGAAATCGAAGTAAGATAGCTCAGCTCGTCCAATGACATCCGAGGCTTATCGTCGTTGATTTTAGTAGACGATGCAATTACCATACATTCGATGAAGTTGCAATGTAGCAACGTTGCTACATTGCGACACCAGGCTGT
Source organism: Chirona hameri (assembly GCA_036785665.1). Lineage (NCBI taxonomy): Eukaryota > Metazoa > Arthropoda > Thecostraca > Balanomorpha > Balanidae > Chirona > Chirona hameri. The sequence goes on along the minus strand of JAXIVJ010019607.1, from coordinate 16,901 downwards.
ATTATTTAGGAATCGCACTTGCATGCCTACCACGCATGGCCAAAGCAATATTTCACACGTTTCGTTGCGTTTGCGATGTTGTTGTTTTCCCGAGCGGCCGTGGTGCGGACCGCCGTCAGTCCGGTAGCCGTTGTTTGTGTTATCCTGCCCTGAGACTGTGCAGTGTCGGCGGCGCTGACAGGGCCGTCCGGTGCGGCTGGTGTTCCCCTCCAGCCGAGGGAAGAGCCCCGCGCCGCCGCCGCCGCCGCCGCCGCCGCAGGCCGCCGCCGCCGCCGCCGCCGCTCCTTTGCATTGTATTAGCGGTGACCGGCGGGACCATGCGACTCGGCTGTAACGGCCTCGGTCGGGAAACAGTTGTATTAAACATTCCTGTTATAGTAGCGCTGCTGACTGGCCCTGAAGCGACAGCTCCTCAGCTACTTATAAGAGCCACACAGAGACGGCAGCAACCGTAAAAGATGCAACAGACCCGGTAACTGTAGCAGTTACAACAGCCTCAACAGTCAACACTAACAACAGCAACAACGACAATCCCAGAAATGTAGCATCCGCAGCATTTGCATTTACGACTGCAAGTGTGGGGAATTTCTTCACCGCAACAACTTCATTATCTAGCACACTTCCGGTAGCTGATATAACTGCGGTATATGTAACAGCGGCAGCTACCATATCACATGCCACATTGTATCCATACAGGCTGCGAAACTACATGAGTACTACAATAGTTGCAGCAACTGCGGAAGGTGAAGGAGTACCCGTCATGGTGCCTGCCAACTGCGGAAGGTGCAGGAGTAACAACACTTGAACACACCACAGCAAAACACAACACAACGAACGCAGAAATTGCACAAATGGCAAAAATATTTCCATACGTTCAGTACGCAACCATTTTTTAAATGTCCAAAACATACTTGCGACATCAGCTAAGCATGAGCTAAGCATGAGCTAAGCATGATCTAAGCATAATATAAGTATGAGCTAAGCATGAGCTAAGCATGAGCTAAGCATGACCTAAGCATGATCTAAGGATCTAAGCATGAGCTAAGCATAAGTTAAGCATGAGGAAATTATGACTTCTTTCTGTCTTACTATAAAAAGTACATATGTATCAACTATCAACTAACATAAGTCCTTATTTATTTTAATTTGTATTATTCAACATTGGTACAAGGTACTCCGACTTTCACTATATGACAAATGAATTAGGAAAGAGAGCAACTTCTCGGATACCTTTCTCCAACTGAAGCAAATTCTATTCCACTCCGCTAATTTGGAGGAGGAACCCACGTTCCTGCACCTCTGCGCCACACTACGTTCCTCTGCGCCACACTACTGCGCCCATCGCGGCAATCCCGGGTCGCCCTCCTTGCCGGGGCCGGGCCGGGGTCGGGGCCGGGTGGATGGGGAAGCTGAGATAGCCGCCGGCGCACGACGAGCGCCAGCTGCCACCGTCGCGCCCAATCTCGATATATAATAACCTCTATCGACTTGACGTGTCCGGGGCGACACGGTCGCGTTACAAATCCCCGCCGCAATCCGGCCCGATAAAATAATGCCGGCTCTATGTGCTGTCTAACGGCCGGCCACCTGATTGATGTCGGACCGTGTGACCCTTTTTTCGTATTCGAAATAATTGGATAGCCTGCGGCGGTTTAGTCGGAGCCGCGACGTGTCGTTGGCGCGCCATCCCTTGTCGCTGCCGTGGCGCGCTGAGACGCGGCGAATATTGGCGCACCTCGTCTGCTGCAGCAGCGGCCGCCGCCCGATTCCGGACATGTGGCGAAGCATTATCCAATTATGCAAATATTTTAATAGAATAATACGGCCTGATCAAAAATAGATGTGTGGAAAGTTTGACAAGAATGCTAATGAGTTGGATGGGAATGAGTTAAAAGTGTACTTAGATACGGCGTGGTTCCTGTCGATATGGATAACTGGCTAAACTTTGTCGGCTATCGATTAATAAACAGTCCGCTTACATGAATAGCTTAAGGTAAGCTTGCACCTGCTGAAATTCCCATTATTGTCCGTGCACCGTTTTTTTCTTTCTTCAAAAGCTCTATGTCAGAAAACCTGATTAGGCATGCATTATATTAATGCAGGATACATACGAGTATATAGCTATATATATCCCGCGGCAGCCGCTGGGCCACCTTCGAGTGGATGGGGGGGGCATTTTCGCCCCTCCCATGCCATTCTTCGGCAATATCAGCAGAACGTGTAAGGATAGCGACGTGAAACTTTGGGGACATCTAATTGAAAACAAAGGGCACATTTTAACACAATGTTGTGTCATTTCTATGTCAGATCAGGTCACAGTGACGTCACAAAGCCAATTATAGGTTACTGATTTATCAGCCCAGAACAATGGATGGTGAATATCTAGAACGTTTCCTATTACCTTTGGGATGATTAAAATAAGTTTGTTACCATAACTTTGGGTTACTTGAGGTCATCTGGACTTGACTTGACCTGACTTGACCTGACTTGACCTGACTTGACCTGACTTGACCTGACTTGACCTGACTTGACCTGACTTGACCTGACTTGACCTGACCTTGAGCTTACTGGATTTGTGTGAGTGTGTGTGAGGAAATAGGTAAATATGGGCATAATTCGAACGAGCGTGAGCCAGCGATAAAATGACACTATTTCCAAGCACTCCATGTAATATTTGATTTTGACCTGACCTAATGTGACCTGACCTTGACCTCATGGCATATCATGCAAGATCAATATCAATTGAAGCATCAAGTAGTAGTAAATAGATCCAGTTTATTCGCTGTATCACGGTCGTTTCAATGATACCCATGATAGCTTACTTCCCTCTCAGCATCGCAAAATGTCAAGGTCAGGTCATGACCTTGACCTTATGTAATGTCATGTAAGATCAATATCAATTGAAGCATAAATTAGTAGTAAATAGGATCAGTTTATTCGCTGCATCACGGCCGTCCGAATGATACCCATGATGGCCTGTTTCCCTATCAACATCGTATAAGGTCAAGATCAGGTAATGCCAGGTCATGTCAGGTCAAGTCAGATCAAAAGCAAAGGACGTCAATGTGACCCCAAGTTAGGATATCACGCTTAGTGTAACAATTTCCGAGGTACTGTGAAGCGTTTATGTTGTTCATAACTCCGGGATGGGGAATCCTGTCCCTATAATTGGCTTTGTGACGTTAATGTGACCTCACCTGACATGAAATCAACACCAAATTTTACCCACATTTGGCCTAGGTATTTCTTTGAAGGTGCCGAAAGTTTTAAGTTGCTATCCCTACGCGTTCGCGTGATATCGCCGGAAAACCAAAGGGGAGGGGGAGAGGGCGAAAAAAAGCAGTGCCTGGTGGGGTATAACTCAGAGGTTCAATGTATTGCCGATGTCTTCTCCAGTTAAAGGGAAATATTCACATTTTACTACAAAAATGGAGTTGTTACTTGAAATTGACAGACGAGACCAAAATATATTGTAAATTGATCACATTTTGCATATAAACATTCCTACCGAAAGATATTTCAAGTTAAAGTTGATAAGCGATCCACGCTTATAACCGTCGGTACTCAGCAAGTACTCGGTAACGAATTCACTGTCCGAGCTAAAATTAGCCTGCCTAAGCATTGCCATTTATCATGAAGGTATACAATATGTTTCTTGCACTCTATCGTTTGCGAATATCTACCAAACTTGTATTAACAATCAACAGGCATTTGAAAAAAGTGCATTGAAATCGGCAGTTTAGTTTGGCCCCGGACGTCGACCTATTTAGTGTTCTCGACTATTTTTTTAATTTATGTTTTCCCCATTAATTTTCAACATACAGGTATTAAATACATTACAATCCACACATGAAACATTTATCTGAACTGTTTTCCCATAATCAATCAAAAAACATTTAAGAAAACCGTGATGCATTCGGCGGATAACTTGGTATTCTACTACGACGTATTTAGTGTATGCGATTCGTTGAGAGGTAATTCAACGAGAGTTATTCAACGCTGAACAGATTAAGGGAAACCGGTCACTTTGCCAAATCGCTGTGAATATGCTAATAAGGGGCATTTGTACCGAAAGATGTTGATCATGGCATTGGTTTGGCTGAATTATTAAGATATATCCCCAAAAAGCAATTTTTCAAAAGCAATATATTTCGAAAGTATAGACTGGCCAATTCAGTATACATTGCGAGAAGTGGCGCGGATTTCAAAAGTGGCGCATGTTGTTATGATATTGTGTGCTTCGAAAGAAGATGTAAAAGGCTCGGAACTTATCTGTAAAATAAATATATATAGAAGTACATACAGATATATATATATATATATATATATATATATATATATATATATATATATATATATATATATATATATATATATATATATATATATATATATATATATATATATATATATATATATATATATATATATATATATATATATATATATATATATATATATATATATATATATATATATATATATATATATATATATATATATATATATATATATATATATATATATATATATATATATATATATATATATATATATATATATATATATATATATATATATATATATATATATATATATATATATATATATATATATATATATATATATATATATATATATATATATATATATATATATATATATATATATATATATATATATATATATATATATATATATATATATATATATATATATATATATATATATATATATATATATATATATATATATATATATATATATATATATATATATATATATATATATATATATATATATATATATATATATATATATATATATATATATATATATATATATATATATATATATATATATATATATATATATATATATATATATATATATATATATATATATATATAGAAGTAAGTACAAATGTAATGATTATCTCAGGGTTTGGTGTTTGTTTATTTTTCCTAATAAACAAACACAAACAAACCGTTCGTAAACAGATGTGTTCATGAACAAATGACGTCATCAGCTGAAAATAAATAAACAAACAACGAACAGTTCACGAACGTTCACGAACTGTTCATGAACAGCTCATATGAATAGATAACACATTTCGTGGCAAGGAAAGCTCATTTAGAAGCGGTGCGCACATTTTTGTTGTGTTTTTATTATGAAAACCCTATTTAAAGTTCATCTGCAGACATGGTAAACTAGACAAGCACACATGGGCGTCGCCACCACTACGGACAGTACGGACAGTGTCCGGCGAACCTCCAAAATCTTGTACGGACTGTCCGTACAAGTTTGCGGAACCATTTGAAGGTGCAGAATGGACGTGTTGTCATAAGCTAAAGTGCTTGATATTTATTATTATATTGATAGTTTTAAACTAGGAGATTTAAAAATCGCAATATCCTTTTTTTGTATTTTTGGTGAAATATGACTACCAGATTTGGTAGCAAAACTTCGGTCAAATGCAGCGCGACGGCGCAGCAGCACGACGTGCAGCACGTTATGTTTTTGTCTTGGACCTGGCCCCTTTGGCTAGTGCATCGGTACACCAAATAGGGCCTGTGCCCACAATACTCCCACAAAAACGCATCATATTTGGCCGGCCTGGCAAAATACGGCGAGTTTTTGTGGATGTAACTTGGGGCCCCCTGGTAAAAATAAAGTATAGTGGGCCAAATCCGGTGATTTTTTTTTGGGGGGGGGGGGGGGGTGCCTTATGCCCCCTGATCAAAAATCCCCCCTGGAGTGAATCCTGTGTACGCCACTGCTTCAGGGGGGCGTTTTTCGCCCCTCTCTGTAAATGGCGGGTTAATCCTTGCAATCCGTCCAAAACAATTTCGGCTCCTCCTCAGGCCGAATTTGCCCTTGGTGAGGGTGACTTGACCCGGAGGCCGGACGCTGCCGCGCCGCCGTCTGCTCCATATCCTGTGTGTGACCGGATGTTGGTGCCCAGTACCAGTGTGCAGCCCCTACCCCTTCCGTCTCCCACCTCCGGGCCTGCCCTGACGCCGCCGCATCTTCCTGTCGCCGGCGTCTTTGTAGTCAGTGCAAGCAGCTATCCCTGCCGTCCCTTCCTGACTCGTCTGCCGCACATCCGGGCTGCAGGACAGTCCGCCGCAGCTAAACGCATCCTTATCTGCAACGCGTCCGTGACGCCGTGGAGAAGAGAAGGACCTACTGGAGAGGAGTCTGGCCGATTTAAGCGACAGTCCGATTTCGCGTGAGAATGAATAAAGGTGATACATTGAGAGAAAACAAACAAAGAGGCAAAGTGACAGGAAGGCCAAATAAATTAGTACTGAGCAAGGAGGAAAGCCGAAGGGGTAAATGCATGCAAAGTAGGGTACCTCGCGGCGACAGGCAGCACTCAAATTCGGTGTTTGCCGTTCCGGCATCAGCAAAAGTCTGAAGAGAAAGCTGGATTGTGCTATAGATGCCGAAAACGAGTCCCAGTCACCACTGACGATAAAAATGTTAAAACAAGATAAGAGACGTTTTAAAATGGCCCCAGGCTGACCAAGGCGATGGGCTGAAGCACTGAAAGAGATGGAAATCCCGGTCATTGTAAACATGGTAACCCACTTGTAGCGCCACAAAACCAACATATATAGAACACATTCGGGCTCTCCTTAAAGGGATTATACGGGTTTCCGTCCTGCAAGTAAATGCACTCTTTTGCAGTTGTATGAGCTTTAAACACGTTTAAGACATATAACAGGGACCTCAATGCTCATTTAGTCCATTATTTCAGCAATTATCAGCGTTAAAACTTGGGCGTTTTTCGGGACTAGTAACTTGATAACGAGTACTTGATCGGCACTACTGTCCACCACTTTTATCTTAAGATCAATTTTAGAGTTTTGAATTATCTGCAAATCCTACACTGGATCACAAAACTATTATGCAATTCAAAACTGCCGGGACTTTGTATTACTACACACTGTTCGTTGAGGTTTTGTGTTGTGGTTTTCTTATCTCTGGCCTTTAGCGTTGAGAATTTGGTGGTGGCGTATTATTTTTTTGGCATGAAAATTCATGAAAAATATAGAATTTTATGCGAAAACTAGGTAACTGCTGCTGTCGTTGGAACAAAACAAGTTTATTTTCTTTCAAATATTGCTTATTTTACCGGAAATATGCCATAAGTGAGGTGTTTTTATTAGCATAAAAGAGATGACTGGCTCTGCCTCAGCCGGTCCTGCAGAAAATACGCGGTGGCAACACGGAGCACTTTGAAATGTCATTACGTGCAGAAGAGGTCATTTCCAAAAAAATGTGGCTACCGTGGGACTTCTACCACCTTTATAAGTACGTTTTACTATGTAACTAAATTATTCTGGGAAAACCCGTATAATCCCTTTAAGTCCCGTATGCATGCCGAAAACCTTGAGGCTGATACTATTGGTCCGTTGATGGCTCGTGTCCGTCGGGAGCTGAAACAGATTAGTGAAAAACTGTCAAAGCTTGTGGCGTCGGGTCAGAATAAAGAGTTGCAATTTGCAAAGCTACTGATGATTACTTTTGTGATGCTCGAGAGGTATATAAGTTGAAAAAGAATTAAATAAGCTCCAAATTGCCGGTTTAATTATGCCTCTGTGACATCTCGTTTGGGAGGTACAAGTCAATGAAATTTGTCTCAATTTTTCCCGATCACCCTGTATATCTTTTAAGATGAAATGCTTCTGAAATGACTCTGAGACGGCCTCCAGTGTCGCTTTTACCGGCGCTCCGCCGACAGGCTAAACTGTCAAGTGCATACATCCAAGAAAGCAGTGTAGCATAGGCGTAGGATCGCGAGTAGGACTGCGCGCGTGCGGCCAGCCTGACGGCGATGCATGGCTCTGGTCCACGGTCAGACGTTTCTAGGCTGGTGAAATCTAAGGACATGAAACTCACAGAATGCATTTGTTTACTTCTTTACAATTCGCTGTGTGAGCGAAGCATGGCCAGAGGTAAATATTTTCTGCGCAACGTGATGTGCAAATGACAACCGATCGCCAAAACTACGGCAGTGTTTCGGCAAGTAAGTTTATCTACATATCTATGTCATGCAGGAAAATCATTATGTTATGACAATATCTACATGTCAAATGGGGAGTGAAAGTTATCCCAGGCGTGTTCCGCCCCGGGGACCGTGGGCAAAATTCCAGAAAGGGGAAAGGAGCAGGGGATTAATTTTGCATATTAGCTACGCAACGGCGTCTAGTGGCATCTCTAAACACTAGTCAATGGACCCAAGTACGGCATGCCGACGTCACACGCACCGCCCCAAGTACGCATCTACGGCATCTTTGCCGTACTTGCGCATTCACGGCACTTGGTCCCTGGAGGTGGACCAAGTGCCGTGCCGGGGACCAGGGTTTAAATCCCTCGGCGGGGCTCTGCAAAAATTCGTCCCGGCCCCCATATCCCTCGGAACAGGGTGAGAGTTCCAGTTAGCGCTTTGGTCACAGGAGGATATGGTGCTTGGTCCACTACATTGTGTGTTTCGAAAGAAGAATAGAAGTGAGCTGTAAAAAGCTAGGAACTTGGCTAAAATAATTATTTATGAAATTTGTATGTACAAATGTAATAATTATCTCATCATTGCTTACACAACTAGGATAATATTGTCAGTGGCAAATGGTTCGCTCACTGGTCCAGTAACACTGTTTTTATCACATGCTTACATAGGTGTCGATTTATATACTTTTGGGGTGGCACTCGCCCCCCCCCCATGTTGAGTTCGCCCCCCCCCCCAATGGTGCTCTCTCGGCCCCCCAATGTTTTCTGGCCACTGGCGTATCCAAAAGGGGCGGAAGAGCCAAGCACCCCAAATCGCCCAAAGAATGACGCATTTCCTAATTTAACCCTCGCCCTACGGGAGCTTTTTTCACCTTCGCCCTACGGGGGGGGGCTGACAGCCCCCCCCCCCGTTAACTTCTAAACCAAGCGACTTAGAGTAATGCGGTAAGAACCAGCATGTTGCCTGTCATGAGATGAATCTAACAGTATGCGATTTTTAGGTTTAAGGTCAACCTTCATTCCAGGTCAGGTGAATGACCTCGGATCGACCACGTCCAGAACAACTCTGTCAGAAAACCTCAAAATTAGAAATTGATAAATGTAAATAAAAAGGCATTTTCCTAGACCAGTTTCGTCTCAGAAATACAGAAAAGGTAATTATTTGTTGGTATCTTGTCAAAAAAAGAAAAAGAAAATTAAATAAAAAATGACGTCATGAGTTTCTTACACTTAGGGAGCCATGACTCAGTCAAAAATAGAGATATTGCTTTGAAATTTGGTGTGGGTATTGCCCATTTCCAGTTCTCTCATATGTATTCCGGTTTGTGTAACATCTTTGAAAATGTTGATTTTGTAGTGATTTTAAAAATAAAAAAAATAAAAAAATGTAGGGGTCAAGAAACCCAAATTTCGGAAATCCAAGATTGCCATTTTAAAGAAAATGTAATTTTCTATCTTTGCTGAATTGCGTTTACAATTTGCTTCACAACTGTTTTCTACGATTGTTCAAATATTTCTCGTTTTTCCACCAACATGACGTCATCAAAACATCATTATCTCCCTAACTACTTAACCAATTCCAATGCAATTTTTACAGCATACGTATAATTGTAGTAAACTCAGCTACTACAAATTTCGGCAAGATACGCCACATGTGTAAAAAGGTATTCAAGAAAAACCTCAGGGGGCCTGTCAGCCCCCCGTAGGGCGAGGGTTAAACGAAAGTCTACGCAACTTTTACAAAGAAAGCTTGTTTTACATCACCTATAAACATACAGAAGCGAAATCCGATAAGGTTTAGAATTGTGACTTCTTGGGATTTGGCCCCCAAGCCAGCGATTATCCACGTCTAAGCGTGGTTTGTGGGATGAACCGCGGTAAACGTTAATAACAACCACTTTAGGTTAGGGTGCCTCCTTGCCTCGTTTTCCATTCAACGGATACTGTTCGGGTCAGATCTGTACCGAGTAAATTGATAAATCAATGAGGAATCACGGAATGTACCGACCAAACATCTTTATATTCACCTAAAATAATTGTTTTTTAGTCGTAAATGAATCGTCTCACAAAATTCTGAATCAGCTGTGAAGGGGCGTAGACACGGGAGGACCTGGGGGTTTGCCGTCTCCCGTGGGACTCCACAGGGCTCCGCGTTGGTCTATGAGTTTTGCATGCTTTCCATTTGAAATAGCCTAAGAACCGCTCAGATCAGACCGCACTTTTCGTCTTCGGAACCTCTGCAGGCCAGATTGAGTCCCCTCCCTGCAGGACCGAGTGGGCTCTCTGGAGGTCAGAGTGGGCCCAATGTAGGTCAAAGTGGGCCTTCCGGAGGCCAGAGTGAGCCCTCCAGAGGCTAGAGTATGCCTTCTGGAGGCTTGCGTGACCCTCTGGAAGCCAGAGTGGACCCTCTGGGGGCTGGCCAGAGTGGGCCCTTTGGACGTCAAAGTGGGCTTTCTAGAAGCCAGGTGAAGCTATTGGAGTCTAAAGAGCTCTGAGTCATTCTGAGAGAGCCCTCAGCCGGCCTGAAAGAGTCTTTAGTCGGGCTGAGGAAATACGTAGCTTGGCCTAAAAGGGTCTAAACTTTTTTAGATATAGGTCGAAGTTTAAAGGCTAGCATTGGTGTTTGCAATTGGTGCTCGCTACGATTGCAGTTGGAAATTGCGATTGGACTTCAATCCACAACCGAGGGCGTTGTCATGGGGGGCGTAGGGGATCATGACCCCCCTCCCGGAGGGTATCCTTAATCGGCTTGAGGGGGCCCTTGATCGGCCTGAGAGGGCCCTCGGTCGGCTTGAGGGGTCCTTGTTCGGTCTGAGAGGCCCTCGATCGGTTTGAGCCGTGGTCCTCAGTCGGCTTGACGAAGCCCTCGGTCGGCTTGAGGGTGGGTCCTTCAGCTGTCTTAAATAATATTTTCAGGCTAAACAGAGCTCATTCCAGGCTTGAGCGGGCCCAGGCTGGTCTGAGAGGGCGATTGTCTCGGCCTGAGTGGACCCTGCAGCGATCTGTGAGGTCCCTCTTCTGGTTTGAGACGGTACTTCCCAGGCATTGGAGCAGTAGGTTCTTAATTTTCGTTCTGAAAGAACCTTTGCCAGACCTGGGAGAGCCCTATGCTAACCTGAGAGGGCCGTTTACCACTCTGAGAGGACCCTCAACTGGTCTAAAAGGGCGCTTTCCTGGCCCGATAGAGACCTCTATGTCGGTAAAGAGAGGAACATCCGCTTCTTTGAGATGATCATTAGAGGACCATCGTTCGGTCTGAGAGGCCCCTTTCCAGTTCAGAAAAGGCTTAACCTATGCTAGCCTGAGAGGGTCCTTACCAGTGTTCGCCACGGTCCCACCAACTCCCAGCCCGGCCCAGCCCAGGCCCATGAACACCAAGCCCAGGACCCGACCAGGCCCAGTAAAATTAATAATATTGAGGCCCAGGCCCGTCCGGCCCATTCAGATTAAGCATATCATTATTTTCACAAAATTTGCAATCATTATCCTAGCATATTCACTTGTATTATACTATAAATGTGAAAAGAAAGCACAGGCAAGTATATCATGATGATTGTGGCTTATGGCCATGGGTGTCATTTTCCTTTCGAGGCCTGAGAGAGGGAGTCTGAGAGGGCCTTTGCAATACCTGAGAATGTCATAGGCTTGTCCAAGAGGGCCATTGTCAGGCCTCAGAGGAACTTGTGCCAGTTTGAGAAGGCTCTCGGTCATTCTGAGAGCTATTGGTCGGTCAAAGGGTCGGCCCAAAACTTTGGTTTGAGGCGCCGCCCGACACAATGCCAAAACTCATAGGACAGTTTATTTTTTACATTAAGAACTGATTTTAACCAAACTGCTTTGTACCTATTACTTATTTATTCCTTTACAATTAGGAAATGTTTTATTTTTTTGCCGATTTCAGACGTTATATTCGAGCCATAGCGCTGATATAGGATCAGTCCATATTCGGCCCCCTCCCCCCCCCCCCCCCCCCAACCGTTTTGAGAAATCGACACCGCTGCATATGAAGCTTCTCGACACAGCGCTACGTTTTCTGACAACGCTGAATGACAGGACAAAACATCTAATATATTCAGCAGAATAGTCCTTACAACCAGGGTATGCAGTAAGTGATTTCTCGACATGGCCTTCAAAACTACTATCTCAGCGCTAAAAATTCCATTATGAAAGTGACCGTTTTCCTTTAAACAGCGTATTGACACCCCTGCAAGAGATCACGTCCTAACACCACCCCCCCCCCCCCCCCCCCCCCCCCGCTCGAAAGGTTCGATGTCATGGTGTGTCCGTACAAGTTTTGAAACCATGGCGACGCCACTGGGCCATTACCCAGTCCTCCTGGTTTCGACGCTCGTCGTGATGGAGTTTCACAATACATGCCTCCTAGAAAACTTGTATTTTGTTTTCTCAAATAATTATTTAATGCTTAGACGATTGGCATTATACATTATACGAAGCAATACGATTGGCTGTTATTTTCATAAGCCCAAAACCACATTAATAGTACCAATTTGGTAATTTCCTACCAAAATTGTGAGCGTGCTACAAATAATAGAAGATGGGACAGCAAAATGTGAACTCAGAGTCAAAAACTAAATAATGTATATTTGTTCATGAATAGTTCATGAACGTTCGTGAACTGTTCACGAACAGCCATTTCATCGTGAACAGATGACCTTGATCATGAAACTCGTAAACAAACAAATAAACAAACAAACATGAACATGTTCATGAACTGTTCACGAACACATATACAAACAGCAAACCCTGGATTATCTCATAATTGTTTACATAACTAGCATAATATTGTCAATGGAGAATGGATCGCTCGCTGGTCCAGTAATGCTGCTTTTAACACATGCTACCATATCAAGCTTTTCGACAAAGAGACAAAATGTTCGACAACGCACCAAATTGCACCAAATTGAGAGTCCTTACAACCAAACGGAGTATGCCGTAAGGGATTTCTCGACATTGCCTTAACAACTGCTGTTTCAGTTGAAAACCCCATTATAAAAGTGACTGATTTCCTTTAATCAATAGTCAAGGTTAATACAGAACACTTCTACCGCAGCAGAAGTTATAGGCGCACTGCTGGCCGTCGCTCGCCGCCGCATGGCACGACGGCAACGGCCGGCCGCCGCCGTGCAGACCCACGAGAGAAGCAGTATAGATAACGAACTGTTCAGCTTTTTTCGTCACTAGCTGATCTCTAGTTGTTTCTGCCAAAAATAAACAAAACAATTCACAATCGAGCACCAACATTTCTTAGAAGAAAAAAAATCGAACACATTTATGCCACCCTTGATTTTTTTTTCGGCTAAGAAAAAGGCAAACCAAGAAATTATTATACACGACGACACGAGATTATCCTACCAAGCAGAACAATACACTCAAAACTGCATCACAACGGCGGTAGCCCTTACAAACCATCGTCGAGGCAAATAATGTCATAAACAGAATAGCATTTACCTACTCGGTGCTGTCCTACACTCTACAGTCTTACACTGGCGACCAGGGGCGGAACTTTTTGTTTTTGGTTTGGGGATGCAGTAGCACGTATACACCACCACCCCCACAAAACACCTACATTTACCCCTAAAAAACTAATGAACCCTAAATTTGCTATTGTGAATAGTTTTTGCCCTGGTGTTCATGATACTGACCCAAATTCCAAGAGGTACTCCACAATCTAACAAATCTGTTCTAAACTGTTGATGTTCCAGGGCGTGTAATTATCAGAGGCCCTCCAGGGCGTGCTAAACTGAACTGTTGACGTCCGCCCCTGTAACTCAGTCGGGAGAGCGCTGGGCTCTTGCCTCACCCGGTAGTGGCAGCCCGGGTTCGAGTCGCTTCGACGCTCGCTATTTGCCCCTGACTGGGATGATCTGCGGCCGGTGGGAGCGGGCGCGTTCAAGGTCAGTTGACGTCAGAGGGCGGGACGGACCGTGTCCAAGTATGTCGGGCACGTACAACTTTCGCCTCTAAATTCTGCCGTATACCAAGAATTGCTCGATCGGGTGGACAATGAAGTACAAATAGCCGGACAATGCAGTACCAAAGCTTGTTGCGCAGGGCCAGGGCCTGCGCAACAAGCTATGCTTAGTGCAGGTCCTCACCTTGCAAATTCATCCATTCAAAACATTCGGATTGCATTTTTACAAAGAAATTTTTCCCAACCACCACCACAATGAGAGCTCATCTAAATCTGCCGTGATTAGCAGTCAGACCACATTTCACACAATCAAGTGGGTAATATAATATATTATAGGGCAATCCTATATGGCTGGCGTCTCAGCTGCGTTTCAGCCAAAGGTAAAAATCCGGATACTGCTGCTTATTGCTTACTGCATACTGCTTACTGCTGTATAGGGTGGCCTGCAGTTTGTAAATACACCTGGGTTAGGTCTCGGATTATGTTCTTACTCTGGCTAAAACCAAAGCTAAAACGCAGCTGAGACGCAAGCCGTCGGATTACCATAACTAGCTGGTAAATAGCCTCCTCAGGCCGACTGAGGGCCCCCCTAAGGCTTACTCAGAGCTCCCTAAGGCTTACTGAGGGCCCACTCAGGCCGGGTGTCCGGACACATTGGCGAATGTTATTTTGCCGAATGCCATTTTGGCGAATGCCTATCGTCGAAGGACACTTCGACGACATGTCTTTTTGACAACATGTCTTTTTGTCGAAATGCGAATATGCCGAAAGCAAAACGGCGAATGCCTTTTTGTCGAAATGCATTTTTGCTGACGCGTCAAAATGTTGAAATGTCTTTTTGCCGACATGTCATTTTGTCGAAATGTCATTTTGTCAAAATGTTAAAAAATCGAAATGCTTTTTGCCGAGTGACATTTTGTCGACATGTGAAAAGGTTGAAATGCCTTTTTGCCGAAATGTAATTTTGTCGACATGTGAAAAAGGCGAAATGTAATTTTGCCGAATGTTACTTTGTCGACGTGTAAAAAGGTCGAAATGCCTTTTTGCCGAAATGTTATTTTGTCGACATGTAACAAAGTCGAAATACCTTTTCGCCGAATGTCATTTTGTCGACATGTGAAAAGGTCGAAAAGCATTTTTTTCCCGAGCACATCCTGCTCCACTGCCCCTTCCTTGCTCCTGCAGTTTTGCACCATCCACCAGGGTTTGCATTAGAGGTGGCAAAAGTTCTCGGCAGGTTTCATGCCACTTTGCAGTTTTTTGAAGGTCAATTAGCTGACAACAAATTACTTGGTCATCTAAATCCTCTGTATCCGAATGGGGAGGGGCGATTATCCCCCCCCCCCCCCCCGCCTGGTTGCGCTCCTGCCTTCTACCTCCAGGAGCTCACCGGCATACGGTTCCCGCTCAGGGGAGAATAACCGACGAACCAAACAATTACCTGGCTACCGGAAAGGTCTTTGAATTTCAAATTTGAAACCTCTATAATATATAGGTATCCGCTTACAGTTAAGAGCTGCAGCTAGGCCTAACTGGTACCAAACTATGGTTTGACTATGACTATGACTATGACTATGACTATTCATATCATATGACTATGATATGAATATGGTACCAAACTAGACTAGCCAGGGCCTGGCTACCTCAGCGACGCACCGGCTGCTTTGCTGGGCAAAAACAGTTTCGCTGTGTCATGCGGTAGTTTTCAGATTTTCAACAGATTTCCCAGAGTTTTTCAACAGAGTTTTCAAGATCTGCCATAGTAAACAACACCTGCTGCACGTAAGTAGCACAATGGCCAGCTTCCAGCTTTCCGGTTTGAGCCGGAAAATGAAGTATAGTACGACTAGGATCGCGTGGGTGCGTACACTCCGCGGGCAACTACTATGAGCAGCGATAGCCGGCTCCGCTTTGGTTGCTGGTGGAAGATTGTTATTGATGCTTATGATGATTGGGGTTGACATGCACAAACAATATTGACACATGACGACAATTGCTGCGCAAGGCACCAAAGGCATTCGGTATTCGGCATTTGTTTTTCCTCGCACATTTCACATGTCGATAAAATGACATTCGGAAAAAAGGCATTTCGACTTTCATCGACTTTCTTTCGACACTCAATCTTGTTCTCCTCGTGTGTTTGATGTAAGCACCTAGATTGCCATTTTGTGTGTGTCTGAAATTGAAAAAGGTTACCTGTTTGTCAATAAGTAGTGTTGTTCTTTAGTGTTTATGACCTGTATCCCATCTGTTGTGTTGGTACTGTGCCTTTTTCATTTAATATTGATGTTGCATCTCTAACATTTATTTGGTTAAAGTTGGGGGGGGGGGGGCTGAGTGACAAGCTGGGGCGGGGGAGGCTGAGCCACAAGTTGAGGGGGCTGAAGCCACCTCATCTGAATATGATCCTACGCCCCTGTTGACAGTCCAAGTAAGTCATAATATTGGGGATGCAGATGAAAGACTTAAGACTGGGGATGCAGATCAGAACATTGGGGATGCACCTGCATCCCCATAGTATATAAAGTTCCGCATGTGCTGGCAGCGCTCCAAAGCAAGTCCCGCAGTCCCGCAGCGCTCCAAAGGCCTAATCACAAATAACCAAGAGGCCCAAACCTCACCAGGCGGGACCAATAAACCAAGGATCGGCAGCGTGCCATCCGCTCGCTGTCACGCCCGGCGAGCGAAAGATGGCCGGGAGTAGCCGCCGCCCTCCCCGGCGCCGCACTTTGAGGTCACCTTGAACACCAACCCATTTTCGCCTGACCCGTACCTGGGTCAGGTTGGCCATCTCTTGGCCGCACGAGCAAAGTAAACTTACAAGACAAGCGTAGATGACGCTAAACAACTCGCAACATAGCGCGCAACAAAACCGGCGCTACAGTTAATGTCAGCGAAAAATAATAGTAGAAACACCGCTGATCGGGACATTGTCCTTCGATTATTTAGCTGC